>APFE031431366.1:15028-30710 GCA_000404065.3 Pinus taeda
ATCTTGACAAAGCCATTGGATCATAAAAGCTTTGAATTTTTGAGGAAGTGTCTGGGTATGACCGAATGCCCAGCAGTTGAAATTAAAGGGGAGTGTTGAAAATATATAATTTCAACGTTGTGCGCGCAATCCCCGAAACCACTGTTGAAATACCATAAACCGCCTGCAACCTCATCGCACCACCTTTCGACTTAACGCTGTTTCCGTGCAACGAGCTCCGACGCGTTTTGGTGCTGACATGTGGATCGGCATGACATCAGCGCCTGACATTTATCGGACGATAAATGTCAGTCAACTTACCCCGCCCGATATGCGTCCGATTGAAGAGTTTGCTCTCCGCCGTTTGATTCCCAGGAAAGGACTCCGCCGTCTACATTGTTCAAAGTACACACGGGCCTGTTAAAAATTAATGTAGCTTGGACTTGGATGATACCTCATGTTAAATGAAATGACATATTTTTTGGTAAAGTTTTCAATGTTTTTGATACGGCTCGTTAATACGAGGTATGGAGGTAAAGTCGTAATGTAAGTTAAGTTTTATTTTATTTTTTTGTATATGTTTTTGAAAGAGCGTTGACTCCAGGCAGATGTAAAAAAAAGCACACGGGGATTGTATTGAGTGTGTGTGTTATGTAATGGCACATGAAGAAAATTGAAACAGGGGTTCGCACACAGTGAGATAAAAAAAAGGGGATTGTATTCGCAGCAGCCAACAAATGAAAACCAGAGAACACACAGGAGTGTGTGTGAATATTTTTGGGTTTGTAATGTAAAAGGAAAATGCAGCATCAGTGTAAAACCATTTTGTTTTTGGTAAGAAGTTAAAATTCGTGCACACAGTGCAGGAGGAGAAGGAAAGTAAATGAAGAAACCAGGGTAACTTATTTTCAAACCCATGAATTGTTCACACAGGTGAAGGCTAATGTGTAAACTCTGTAAATTTTGTTTTCACACAGCAGTGAATTAAATAAAAATATTTACACCACAGTGCTGTAAATTTCGTAGGAGGCAGAGTAAGTTTTGTGAAAATGTTTTGGTGAATCCCTCTGAGTAAAAGAGGATGAATATGTAAGTGTTTTTGTTTAATGAATAGAAATCATTTTATGGTGGTGGAATACTCTGTGTTCTGTGTAATTATTTTTAAAGACTTCTCTGTGTAAAAAGATCCTGGAGCAAAGGAAACAGAGCATTGACTCTGTGTTTTATATTTTGTGGTTTTGGTATTTACCCATTGCAAACACAAAAATACCCAACATGTTTTTGGAGACTTTGGAGTCTCCAGCAAGAATCAATTCTCCTACACAAACGAACTCAAGCTTTGATTATACACAAACTGGCGATAAACTTACCGGTAACATCTAGATTTGTTGGGTTCTCTTTACAAAACGACGTTTGACGTTTAAGTGATGATGAGAAATCTAAATTTTTAAACAATGTTTTTGTTTTATTCCCGGCGAAGAATCGTATGCATTCCTGGTAAACTGGTTCAACATATTTCCTCAATATAAATTCCGAAAGGTTTACCTTGTAGGAGAAAGCTATCTAGGTATATCAATTCTGGTATGTATGACGATTGAACTGTTTTGTTAGTTTCAGATCACATATCAATAAAGCTTTGATGAGAGTAATGGCAAGGTGTTGCACTAAAAATAATGCACTACTCATATGTTTTAATGCCACGATAGTTGGAACAAATATTTTCCTGAAATTTGTTAACAACTATGATACTCTTGTGATTGTAAGACAAACTATGTCAGTGCTGCATGAAATATTTCTAAAGTTGACTTGATTTAGAGGGAAACATTTATTTTTCATTGAAGGTATTAACGATAATTATTGATTGTGGGACAATACCTTCCATAGTTGGCTTCAAAAAAAAATCGCAGGCATTGTTTATCAATTTTAGAGGAATAATGGTGAGTTCAACTCACACGTTTGACATTCAGAAAATCTCATCCATCTCAGCAAAATACATACAAAGAGAATCGACCACACAAATTCTTTTTTATCAATACCCATGTGAAATTTTCAGATATAAAACCTGTAAACTCTACAGAAATCCATCTTGCTAAATTCTCAAATCTGGAAACTTCGGTACGTAATCAATCTGAAGCGTGCACATTTAATTTATGCAGGTGGGAAATGGCATAATTAATAGTGAAAGAAATTTTATTGGGACATTTCAGTACGCATGGAGACATGCATTGATATCGGATCAACTCTATGAGAAAGTAATTAAAGAATGCACCTGTTCAAACTTCGATGCAGCGGTGTGCAATGATTTAGAAAATCATGTGTGTGATGCAATGGGAAATGTTGATCTTTACAACATATATGCTCCCAAATATATATATATACACCTCTAAAATGGTGAGGGTAAGTGTGCATATATATGAATGATAGGTTAAGAAAATAGGATCGATTACAGACAGAGACAATATAGCAGAGATAAAATAACAACAAATAATTGGAGAATAGAAAAAAACACAAACTTTTATTATTCATGGAAGGCCTTACCCTTGCTTGCTCAGGCATAGGAGAGATTACAAATTTATAGATGGGGAAGCTTTAGAACTCTCAAATTATCTCATGTGGAATACATCATTGCACATTGAAGCCAATGTTCGGTGTAGTGGGTTGGCATCAGTGGTATCTTTCGATGTGGGAGGTGATGAGAGGATCACTGAGGACTATTGCATCATTTTTAATTGGTTTTACATTTAACATTATCCCACTTGAAGCCAAATGAAGAATCATGAATTAAGTTACACCGAGGCCTACCAAGCCTCTACGTAACTCATGTTTATTTTTTGATAAAACCTTAGTGAGCATATGAACAGGGTTCTTATCTGTATGGATCTTTTCCAAGGATAATTGTCCTTCCTCCAACACATTCCATATCCAATGGTACCTTAAGTCAAAGTGATTGGTTTTTGAGTGAAATGTTTGGTTTTTCACCAAGTGAATGGCACTCTTATTATCACAATATAACACATACGTGTCCTACTTTATTACTATCTCTCCTAGGAATTGTTGCATCCTCAACATCTTTTTACAAGCTTCTATTACAGCTATGTACTATGCCTCTATTGTAGAGAGAGATACTATTCTTTGTAGCCTTGATACCTAAGATACTATTGCACCTGCAAATGTATACAAATAACCTGTAGTGGAATTTTTGGTATCCATATCTCCAACCATATTTGCATCTGTAAATCCCTCAAGCACAATATCATTATGACCAAAACATAAACAATAGTGACTAGTACCTTGGAGATACCTCAAAATCCATTTTACTACTTTCCAATGTATTTTTCCTAGATTGGGAAGGAACCTGCTCACTACTCCCACTAAATATGCAATGTTTGACCATGTACATACCATAGCATACATCAAGCTAACAACAGTTGAAGCATAAGGAATCTTTCTCATTTCTTCCTTCTCCTTCTCATCACTAGGACATAACACAGTACTCAACTCGAAGTGGGTTGCAAGGGGTGTACCAATTGGCTTGACATCCTTCATATTAAACCTATCAAGCACCTTATTGATATATTTTTCTTGTGACAGCTAAAACCTTTTGTTTTTCTTCTCACGCATGATCCTCATGCCTAATATCTATTGTGCTAGGCCCAAATCCTTCATTGCAAATTTGTTTCCCAAATATTTCTTCAACCTATTGATAATATTCTTATCATGCTCAACAATAAACATTTCTTCCACATATAACAATAATATGATATACTTTCCCTGATCATACCTCTTCATATTTGGATGTGAACCATGTGTCGCATACTAAGTTATCTGAAAATAACAGTTCTCACATACTCAATTATCTCAAAATAACAGTTGTCACATGCATGCAAGCATTAACAAACTATATCTCATTAATTTCACATCCAAATATTTTCAAATGAAAATAATTTAACTTCTTACCAGTCCAAACTTCTTCACGGATGTCATTATCCAAAGCTGTAGTTCGAGATCAATTTCTAAAATAAGAAGTTGTCCTTAGAACTTCTGCCCAAAAATGCTTCTCCAAACTAAGATTGGATGGCATACTCCTCACTTTTTCCATAATGGAGCAATTCATCCTTTCTGCAACACCGTTTTGTTGAGTAGTACCAATCATGGTGTGATTCATGCTTTATGTCAAACCCGTTACAATATTACTTGAATTCTTTTGAGCAATATTCTTCACCATTATTTGTTCTCAATCACTTGAGCAACGTGTTAGTTTCTCTTTCAACAAAAACATGGAATTTTTAAATATTTCAAATGCTTCACTATTTCTTTTCATAGAGTGGGCCCAAGCCTTCCTAGACGCATCATCTATAAATGTTACAAAATATGATGCTCCACCTAATGGCTTGATGTTAACATGCCCAAACACATCTCAGTGTATCAATTCTAACATTTTTTTTCTTTCTGTCATGGCCACCTCTAAGGAATGACACCCTTCTTTGTCTACCATATTTACAATGCTCACAAATATCAAGATTGTAGTATTTCAAACCTGGAAATATTTTCTTACCAACATGGATTTTTAAGCCCTTCTCACTCATGTAACCCAAGAGCTTATGCCGCAAATCTGTTGAATTTCCTTCTTCTGCGATAGCAACCAAATCTGATTTTCTTATTATTGCCTTCAATGTGTGCAATGTTCTTGCTTTGGGTCCTTTGGCTATGACCAATGCTGCTTTGCTAAATTTCCACTCTCCTTTTCCAAAGCTTGTGGGATAGCCTTGATTATCCATTCATCCCATATAGATCAAACTCATGCACATTTCTAGTACATTTCTGACCTGTTTCAACAATATATCTTGGTCATCCTTCATCTTGATCTAGACATCTTCCACTCTAGCGATACTGAAAAATTGGTTATTCCCCAAATGCACTCTACCATAATCACCAAGATTATATACAACAAAACTATCTTTACATGGGGTTATATGATGAGATTCCCTAGATTCAAGGATCCAATCAAAGCTACTACTAGATGTGTATAAAAATGTCTCTACTACTGAAACAATAAATAATACATCACGGCATGTGACTACAACAATAGTCTCACCTTCATTTGTGTTGGATGACTTGTTATTTGTACTTGCAAATATCTAATCTTCTTGTCCTCTCTTCTAGACTCAGCATTCTTTCTTCATGTGTATGGGTTTTCCAAAATGAAAGCACAAGAGCTTTCCCCTCCTTAATTTCGATAGACCTCTCGATCTTGATCGCCCTCGTTGGCCTCAATCAATTCTCCTACCACGATCAGCTAGAGTTAGAGCTTCTCCTCCCATGATTTCCTCGATTAACTTGTGTTGCAACTCCTCATTCATTAAATTTCTACTAACATCATAAAAATTTAAGGTCCCTACAAGTGCTAAAGTTCCCATAGCCACAATTAAATTTTCCCAACTATCTAACATAGAACATATTAACAAAATGACTTTAATTTCATCATCTAATATGATTTTAATAGAGGCAAACTGACTAGTAATAATATGGAATTCATTCAAGTGCTCAACAATTGAAGCACCCTCCTTTATCTTGATATTGTAAAGCTTCTTCATCAAGAATACTTTGTTTGATGTCATGTTCTTCTCATATAGATCATGGAGCTTCTTCCATAATCCTTTTGTTGTATTTTCTCCAGACACATTAAAATACACATTATTTTCTAGATATTGATGGATTTTCGTAATCACCTTTCTATCTAGCTTATTCCATTCATCATTTGTCATCGATGAGGATTTAATTGTTACACCCTCAATTGGCAAACAGTGATCCTTCAAAATCAATATATCCTCCATCTATGATTTCCATAGGAAAAAACTAGCCTTGCTCAACTTCTCCATATCAGTAACTATTGTCTCCATTCTCAATCAAATTCATTTCCACAAAATTCAAGGTCCCACTTTCAAAGTAAAACTTTAAATATTACAACTTTACCAACTTTTTTAAGTCGAAAATCCAAAAATCAATCTCCTTTAAACATTTATCTAAGAATAATGACTTTTCACATATAACACCTTCCCTCTTTTTATTTTTATTTTTAATTAATTCAAAAGGACCAAACTTAATATAATTATAACATATATAAACATATATATGTTTCGCCATAATAAATAAAAAAGAGGACTTACAGCTTGGCTTTTTTAAAATGCACTCAACACTTATGTTCACAAATTACATATTCAAAACCCCAAAAGATCTATCTTTTAAAGTTGTATGGCACCAACGAGTCTGCCAAGATCGCCACTATTTAGCTACCTTTAAACGCACCCTTCCTGCAATGATCCCATGGGAATTTAATCAGCGTACCTCCAATTTTTCAAGGTAGGTTGTGCAGAATTTCCATATGCTTCTTTGAACTCCATGATTCTTATTCTCTACAAACTGCACAAGCAGGTTCTAGCATTTGCTCAATAGTGAAAATCGTGAATCTTATTCTCTACTAAATGCACAAGAAGACTTTGGAATTTACTCGGAAATCAAACTATATCTATTAGTTTAAAAGACAATAAATTTCTTCAAGTGGCGGAAAAGAAGTAGACTCTGGGGCACGGTTAACCACAAAGAACAACCAAAAACCTTTATGCTTAGTAGGTCTGACATCAGCTGATAGGTTCAAAGAACAAGATCGGTTACAGATAGAGACAACAAAACAAATATACAACAACAAACAATTGGATAATAGACATATTTCTATTATTTATAGAAGGCCTTGCCTTGAGCTAACAGAAAAAAGAAAACACATATTTCTATTATTTATAGAAGGCCTTGCCTTGCCTTGCTTAGATAGAAGAGAGATTACAAATTTATAGAGGATAGAAGCTTTGGTACTCTCCAATTCTCTCACGTGGAATACATGACTACACAGTGAGGTTAATGGTTGATGCAATAGTTGCATTTATTCAGCATGGACGAAAGTGAGAGGACAACTTAGGAAAACTGTGTCAGCTTCAATTGGCTTAACATTTAACAATATATATATTTTGTGAAAGGAAAGGATTTTTTTATTATTTAATGACATTAACAATGAGAAGCCAACCCTTAATCCATGATCATTTTTCTATATTACCAATTATAGGAGTTATAGATGAAGCTACGTTGTCAATAGACCATGCCCCATTAAAACTACCCAAATACTTAACATAACAACAATTTCAAATTCCCATTGAACCACAACCCTACCATATTATTTTCATGGAATTCCCAAAATATGTAGTACGCTCCACAATCCTCTTTTACATCTTTTCCTATGTATATTTATTTCTGGTTGACATATCAAATGCATCAATTCTTTTGTTAAAGATCGATTGTACTTAGGATTACTGTGTAAATAGAAAGAAGAAGCAGAAATTCTAGGATATGATCCTTGCATCAACAACTACTTATATGCATATTTTAATAGGCCCTGTTGGGAAGGCGAGGAGGCAAAGAATGAATTATTCACACATGAAACACAAGTTGTGGCTCTTCTATTGATCACACAAAACATGATTCTTACAATCAACCCGGTGAAGGGTATTTAACCTTTTCCAACTAGCTTCTTGCCTAAAATATCTTAACATGCAACCACATGCAATCACACACTCAAAGTCGTCTATTACTTAACTCGACTTGACTCAACACTCAAACACTCAATCACTTAGTTAACTGACCCTCTATGTTTAGCCAACTCCACATGCAGGAGTAATTACAATTTCTAGCACTCCCCCTTAATTATGACAATATGACTCAACATGACTGGACATCACGTAACTATCGCATAAACATGTCTGTTGGTCTATGTCTCAACTAGGCTTATAGTGACTCAAGACTTTCACAATTTTTCTTTTTCTTTTTCTCTTCTTCCAAATTTTAAATCCTCGAAATTACTTCATTGTCTGTTGTGGTTTCTTGTTGTCGGCTTTATTCACTTGTTGTTGCTACAATTTTTCTTTGATTTGTTTTGAACTTGTTCTGAAAAACAATTGGATCATGTCTTCTACACCTTTCTCTTCAAATATTCGTTAAACCATGGACTTTTGCCATAACATTGCATCTTCAAACTGTCTTATTTTCTCTGCTTCTTGCGCTTCATATTCCTCACTTTCTTTCTGGTTTCTTGATAGCAGAATCTTATCTCTTTATGGCTCCATTACTGAAAAATGGTTTCAATGCATTCATCCTTTTCTTTAGAAACATCCATATCATTCTTTTCACTTTCATCATCAGGTACTAGTGTTTTTTTCCTGTAATCTGCACACTCAAGATCAATATTCATCATTTCATTCAATTCCTTTATTCTAGCTATTGCTTTAAGACTCACATCAATTTATTCTATTGGTTTCTGAATCCATTCTTCAATGAGCTTTAAATTTGCATCAAATTTATGAACAACTTTGTTTTCAACTTCTTTTCCCATGTTATTATGAACACCTGCATATTAAAAAACAATGTTAAAAACATATTTAATATGACTCTCTTCAGTGAGAGCTTCATGTTCTACATCTGCCTTCTTTTCAACTACATGGAGGTTGTCTTCAACTGTTATAATTATGTTAGTGGATATTCTCATTAAAAACTATTCAATCACTTTATCTTGTCCTTTATCATCAATTGTTGCTAGACGACATACTGCTTCATGAGCAGTTCCAACTGCTTCATATCTTGCTGCTACAATGGTAGCTTCAACCTTCAATTTTTCATCAAACATTGCGCTTACGATATTGTCACAATCAATCCTTGTTTCAAGAAAAAACCACACATATCGTCAAAATAATGTTCATCCACACTATGATGGAATATCCAAGCATGCATGTGGTCATTGTCAATTTCATTGACAATTTCAACTTCACCAAATCCATCAGTTGCGGCTAGATTCACCAATTCACATATAACTTTACAGTCATTATCCACATGTGTCTCATCACAGTGGGATTCACCATCATCTGGATTATCCACATGTGTCTCATCACAGTGGGATTCACCATCATCTGGATCATCCACATTACAATGGTGTCCTTCAGCATTTATTTGCTCTTGCTTTGTTCCACACACAGGGACTACTGCTTTTCTCTCTACAATATTTGTTGCTTCTTCTTCATCCATATACATGCTTGCATAAAGGGTTTCAATTATATGGTCTTGACAACCGTCATCCACTTTTGAGTGGGATTCTCCAAGCTCTATTTTCCTCTCATAGTCTTGCTCATCTACTCTTAGATTTGTGGCTGAATTATTGTCTTGTGACATAACATGTTGCATGTCACTCTCCTTTATACAAAATTCTTCTTCCAAAATCTTCCATGTTTCCTTAAAAGTTATATCTTTTGCGACCTTGCACATAATCATTTTATCCACTGCTGAGTGAATAAAACTCAAAATAAAAACATCTTCTACCTCATCATAAAAGTTAACAATCCTTTCTCATAATAAAATTTTAGTTTTTCCTTTATTTTTTTAATAAAAAACTTAGAAAAATATTAACTTCAAACCTTTCACAATCCTATAACCAAGGCTTGTCTTTTTAAGTCACCGTGTTTTGAAATAAGCCCGCCATCATACTTATACCATATACCTTATTTTTTTAATTAAAAAAAAAAAAAAATTCTTGTTTTTAAAGCTCCACAATCTTGAAAGATTTAGAATAGCCTTATAAAACAACTTTTCACATAACTTTAAAGTTTTTTAAAAAAGACAAAAAACAGTTGTCGTTTTCAAACTTTCCCATGGAATGATTAACGGCTACAGCTTATGGCGGCTCTCCCTTCTCATGCTCCCTTTAGCAGTTTCTAGACCGCGACTCTAGTTGTGGCTCACGGCGGTGGGTACAACACCTTATCAGTGTCACGGGTGATTCTACATAGTGATCGTTCACGTACGCAAGACCGCAAAAAAAACTTGGATTCTCTGCATTACTTATCTCTCAACCAATATGATTCTGCACGCTGTGGCTACAACAGGTTTTATATTTCCGATTTTTAGATTTTGTAGGTTAGCTATGTGACCTTGGCTTTGATATCAATGTGTTGGGAAGGTGATGAGACAAAGTATGAATTATTGACTGATAAAATACAAAACATAATGTTTAGAATCAACTTGGTGAAGGGTATTTAATTTTTTCTTATTAGCTTTTTGCCTAAATTATTTTGACATGTAATCACACATTCAAATTCATCTATCACTTAACTCTACTTAACTCAACACTCAAACATTCAATCACTCTATGTTTAGTCAACTCGATATATGAGAGAAGCTACAATTTCTAACACACCCAAAAAAATTACAATTTCTAACCCTTCTAAGTTCAGAAAGCCATACATGCCAAGGTAACCAACATAACTTATAGTTGGACCCAGTGCAGGTATATTAGTCTTTACACCTAGTTACTAATATCATTTCTTGAGACAATCTAAGTTTTTAATCTTATTATACTCACAACACGATGTGCTAAACTATGGTTTCAATTGACTTCGTAACGGCCATGTTCGCTAAACTATGGTTTCAATTGACTTCGTAACGGCCATGTTCTTCTTTATACTTGGGGCAAATTTTGTTTCAAGTGTCTTACGAATTTATGGTGAACTAATTGCAAGTGGGTTGAAGATACCTGCTTTCAAGTGTATAATATAGGACAATTTCATGTCCTTTTCCGTGTATTATAAAAAGATTTAACTTAGTGAAAATAAGATTGGTTAGCATCTCTATCGAATTAATGAAAATTGGAATTAGATCGTTTTCCCAACAATCACTTGAAGTAATCCCTCTACAAGAAACCAAATTGTATGGCTGATCCAAGTATTTTATTAGCATTTTTTCCTCATTTGGCTTTCAGCGGAAACACGGATTCTAGAGTTCCTTGTGACCGTGACAAAACTCTCCATCAATGAGCTAAATATTTCTATTGAGACTCCATGGTACCCATGGGTGAATGGGACGAGGTGCATTTTGCCTTGAATCTGTGACGGGCTTTTTACAGTCATTTTGTTATATGGTTTTATGTGTCTGGTGTTCTCTTGTATATCTCTGAATTAGCATATTTACGCGGTAAGGCATTTCTCTCTGGGAAAAACTCCCTTATATGCCACCGTGTCCTATTTTGGACTATTGATCTGATGTGTTAGACGATTAAAAGAGATTGTGCCGTTGGATCAAAGCATTATAGTTGGAATTTTAATCGGTTAAGATTGCATGTGCCTGTTGAACTTCGAGATAGACGGTGATCACCTGTTTCTTCTGCTCCCGCACGGTGATCAAACTTCGAGATCAATACCTTGTCGGATTTAGCTACTAGACTCGGGATTAGCCAAATAAAATCAGATTATGGAGGATTACAGATGCTGGAACATTCTCTGAAAAGAATGTTGTCCACAATTTCGAGTGGTTCATACGATCACAGCGAATATATTGAGGAATATATCGTAGGGTTCTTTGAGGCAAATGCATCCTTTGCAAAAATTTGTGGGTCTGCACTTCTGAAAGAATTTAGTACCAATATCGAACGCCCTAAATCTGATAAGTATTCTATCCTTATTGCTTGTACTGCACTTTTATGGATTGTCAATGTGATTCAACGATGTGATGGGCAATTGTTTAAAATATTGTTCAAATTATTTTGCGAAGATGTTGAACTTCCTATCGCAATAAATCGTTCTTACAGTGGATATTTTGGTAGTGTTAGTCCATATTCTGGTTCAAAGAAGCCAATTCTTGGTCTAAATACCCCACTTATGGACCTAATTGATTGGTTTCTAAATTGTATGGGCAACGGTGAAATAATTACTTTTACATTATTTAGGGTTTCTTTTCTCACAAATTGGGTTCCTGTCATTGCTGCGCATCTCAATTACAAGAATCAATTGGAAAAAAGTATCATTGATGTTGCTGAAACCCTCTCTTCTATTGAGGAAAGACGGATTTACAACATTTGGAAAGAAACTCTGGCCAAAACCAACACAGAAACATTTAATTGCTGGGCCAAGAAAGTAGAGGATGCCATACTTCGCCACAACTATTTTTTCATGTAAGTGGCTCTTAAGAAGTCTAATAGTTGATTAAGTAGAGAGGTCTGATCTATATAGTCCAAGTTTAAACAGAATATATATGCCTAACAACTACTCTGGGGATAATTTCTTCACAAGCTTTCGTACAGAATGACCTACTCAATAGATCTGAGCCTGTTTAGCAGATTCTAAGCAATCCCTGCGGGAGGACCAGGGCAATAAGTGCAAGCCTCCCTATGTAGTTATAAGTGAAACAATTTCGATATATCCACAGTTTTGTTTTGTTTGGGTGTCAGGTTATACTTAGTTATTTTCCAAATTTGTTGTTACACTGATAATGGTGCATACGAATCCCTCATGGTTTTG
This sequence comes from Pinus taeda, assembly GCA_000404065.3. NCBI lineage: Eukaryota > Viridiplantae > Streptophyta > Pinopsida > Pinales > Pinaceae > Pinus > Pinus taeda. Next base: position 27,388 of record APFE031431366.1, read on the forward strand.
TATTACCTCAGTTTTTTTGGCCGATTGTTCCATAATGTTAAATTTGGGGTTATCCTCTTCTCTGTGTTGGATGTTGTCGAGTCTCTACCGTAAGGGGCAAGAAAATTCATTGTAATAAGCAGCCTGGTTGTGGGGTATATTCCAAATTTACAGTTGGCTAGATCAGTTTTTTTTTTTTGGAACAAGTTTCTTGTGCATGTGCATGCTTGGCTCTTAGCCTTTCACTAATGGGCCTCCATAAACAATCACAATTTCTGCAGCCATGATTGATCAAGCTCCGAGAGGTCAGTAATTTACTCAATTAATTGAGTATGCGTTGTTTTCAAGCGGGTTAGTCTCATAATCAAATTTTGATACATGAAAAATGGTGTGGTGCCTTGAATTAAATATAGAACAATCTGGGTTGGGTCTACAATTCCGAAAAATCAGAGCAGTCATTTTTATTACTATTCAATTCAAGAAGAAATAACTAGATATTGAAAACCCTTGTTTTTAATTTATGGGTTCTGATTGATGTTTGGAGTGTCATGTTCTTTGATTTTGCCCCTTGTAGATCATGCAGAAATGCTTTTCCTATTTTTAGTGGTTGTGTTTCCAAATAAAAAATATATGAAGCCATCCTCATTCAGAAAGATTGTTGTTTTAGTGGTGTGTCGCTTCTGGAGTCTTTCATAAACCATTTCTGCTTGCAGAAGTAGAAGCTGGCTAGAAGTAGGAACCACAATGTTTATTCATGCGTAAGCCCATCGGGAGAGCAGTAGAGATCACCATTCTTACGATGTTTTCGTTCCCTAACCATTCTTACATGGAAGTAGGCACATCGAGGCGAGCAGTTCCTTCAAGTGTTTCAGGCCTCCGTTTGGCGAGCATCATGGTCATGTATTCCACTGTATTGAATACAGTACAATTGCATGCATGTTTGGACTGGCAAAAATTGTTGATCTCTACGTCGACTTGTGCAGAGCAGATTAAAGGAAATAATTGCAGAGAAGATTGCAGATTCGCTGAACGTGTTGAGTCCTTATTAGCATGGGTGCAACACTTTGCAAATGCTCCCAAAGTCGGAAAAGTTAAAGGGCCTCAAACGTTATCACTTGGAAAGGTGTTGCAATTTACAGATGTTGTCTGCAGTTGAGCATTGGAAATGATTAATGTACAATTGACAATGTCGTGGGGGATTAAGTCAAGCAGTTGCGCCAATGACCCGGAGAAGCCAGCCGCACGCAGCATACAGAGTGTGCAGAGTTCTTCACGTTTTATTTTATCAAAGCACAAAAACTGATCCGTTATTGCACCACAATGATCTCTACTATAATGAATGGATTTTCTTTTTACTATTTGATTTCATGGTGCACACATTGATTATGGTGCGATAATATTTCAGCGTGTGTTTAATGTATCAGTGGTTTTGGTTTGCTTTTTCTTTGGTTGAGGTTGATAATGCTGCTAATCTTATCTAAATGATTTTATGTTCATAGGATATTCTCAATTTCTATGTTTTTTTTAATTATTTTTGTTTATATAAACATAAAAAGTAGGTAAAAAATTATATATACATATTGAAGAGAGTATAAATATTTGTTTAAAAAAGAAGTTTGGTGTTTATTTGAGAAGTGTAAAGGTTTTTTTTTTTTAATATATGAATATGATAATGATGATGATGGTTAACGTCCACCTAGACCAAATATTGGTCTATCGGACATAAAGAAAAAATTTATTTATTTTAATTTAAGATTTTATTCCTATGCTCAAAAAGCTTGGAGAGAAGCCTCCCAAAGTCACTATAATTTTGACAATAGATCTGAGCCTGTTTAGCGGATTGTAAGCAGTCCCTGCGGGAGGACCAGGGCAATAAGTGCAAGCCTCCCTATGTAGCTATAAGTGAAACAATTTCGATATATCCACAGTTTTGTTTTGTTTGCGTGTAAGCTTATACTTAGTTATTTTCCAAACTTGTTGTTACACTGATAATGGTGCATATGAATCGCTCATGGTTTTGTATTACTTCAGTTTTTTGGCCGATTGTTCCATAATGTTAAATTTGGGGTTATTCTCTTCTCTGTGTTGGATGTTGTCGAGTCTCTACAGTAAGGGGCAAGAAAATTCATTGTAATAAGCAGCCTTGTTGTGGGGTATATTCCAAATTCATAGCTAAATTCATTGTAATAAGCAGCCTTGTTGTGGGGTATATTCCAAATTCACAGCTGGCTGGATCAGTTTTCTTTTTTGGAACAGGTTTTTTGTGCATGTGCATGCCTGGCTCTTAGCCTTTCACTAATGGGCCTCCATCAACGATCACAATTTCTGCAGCCATGATTGATCAAGCTCCGAGAGGTCAGTAATTTAGTCAATTAATTGAGTATGCATTGTTTTCAAGCGGGTTAGTCTCATAATTAAAGTTTGATACATGAAAAAGGGTGCGGTGCCTTGAATTAAATATAGAACAATCTGGGTTGGGTCTACAATTCCGAAAAATCAGAACAAGCATTTTTATTACTATTCAATTCAAGAAGAAATGACTAGATATCGAAAACCCTTGTTTTTAATTTATGGGTTCTGATTGATGTTTGGAGTGTCATGTTCTCTGATTTTGCCCCTTGTAGATCATGCAGAAATGCTTTTGCTATTTTTAGTGGTTGTGTTTCCAAATAAAAAATATATGAAGCCATCCTCATTCAGAAAGATTGTTGTTTTAGTGGTGTGTCGCTTCTGGAGTCTTTCATAAACCATTTCTGCTTGCAGAAGTAGAAGCTGGCTAGAAGTAGGAACCGCAACGTTTATTCATGCGTAAGCCCATCGGGAGAGCAGTAGAGATCACCATTCTTACGATGTTTTCGTTCCCTAACCATTCTTACTTGGAAGTAGGCACATCGAGGCGAGCAGTTCCTTCAAGTGTTTCAGGCCTCCGTTTGGCGAGCATCATGGTGATGTATTCCACTGTATTGAATACAGTACAATTGCATGCATGTTTGGACTGGCAACAATTGTTGATCTCTACGTCGACTTGTGCAGAGTAGATTAAAGGAAATAATTCCAGAGAAGATTGCAGATTCGCTGAACGTGTTGAGTCCTTATTAGCATGGGTGAAACACTTTGCAAATGCTCCCAAAGTCGGAAAAGTTAACGAGCCTCAAACGTTATCACTTGGAAAGGTGTTGCAATTTACAGATGTTGTCTGCAGTTGAGCGTTGGAAATGTTTAATGCACAATTGACAATGTCGTGGGGGATTAAGTCAAGCAGTTGCGCCAATGACCCGGAGAAGCCAGCCACACTCAACATACAGAGTGTGCAGAGTTCTTCATGTTTTATTTTATCAAAGCAA
>APFE031431368.1:0-37012 GCA_000404065.3 Pinus taeda
TTCCTCATGTTTACCTTGCATTTGAGTATCGTGCTTGTCTTCCTCAATGATTTGATTGTCATAGGATTTTTCAGAGGTTAGAAATTGTAAAATGTCATCATCGTGGTTAAACACTCTCCAATTGGTTACGTTGTCAAGAATGGATGGCCTAAAAAGTAATTCTACTAAAAACCTATCTGGACTATAGTCTTCAAAAGGGAGTAGCTTGGAAGCGACATTGGCTAGCAAGTCGGCTGCCGAATTTTGTGACCTGGGAATGGAAGAAATATTGAATGCTAAAAAATGGGAAGTGAGTTGTTGTACCAGCGATTGATAATGCTTGAGATGATTTGAAAGACAATGAATTATATTCCTTACCTGTTTAACAATAATCTCAGAGTCGCCAAACACCTTTAAGTATTGAACTTTGAGGTCGATCGCTTTGTACAGTCCTTGGACTAGCACTTCGTACTCGCTGTGTTATTGGTGCATTCAAATTCTAATCTACAGGACAGCATTTGTTTTTCTCCTTGCGGGCTGACCAAAATGCATCCTGCTCCTGATCCTTCGTTGGACTTAGATCCATCAAAATATAAAGACCAAAATAATGAATTATCTACAGTTTTTGTTACAACATTCTCAGTAACATTAACACATTTAGACCTGTCAGTCTGTGAAAAGTTTTCAATTTGTGATGCGAAATTGTTGACTGAGAAAGGAGATGGTTGGGCAATATAATTGCTGAAAAATGATTCAGAAGAATAATTTCCTAGGATATTGTTGTTGAACGCAACCGATTGATTTTCCTGTTCAAATTCTGTAATAGTGTGGGTCATATGTTTCTCTCGATCGATCCTTATTTGATTGGGCTTGCCCCTATAGGGGAGCCACATATGGGACCAATCGGTGGAGATATACCCATGGAGTTTTTCTGACCAATCCCTGCTTAAAATTAACCCATAGAATTCAGGTATATCGGCGGCTAGAATATCAATCCTTTGGACTATTCTTGGATCTGCCGATAACCTGGTCGTTACAGAGTTTATTTCCCCTAGAACTTGAACTTTAGTTCTATCCAACTGCACAATGTGAATAGAAGACTTCTAGGGTTCTATATTCAGTTTAGAGCAAACTGAAGCAGGCATTATATTTGAGGATGCCCTAGAATCAATTAAGCAGTTGTGTAGATTTCGATTATAAATTTCATAAGTTAAGAGGAAAGGAGGGGTATGGGAGTTTGATCTATCTCCAATCAGAATTGTGTTAGTCGCCTCAACTCTACCAGAAGGTGGTTGTCCTAAGTCGCTTGTAGCTTTAGTGGTGGGAAGAGGTGAAGAAGGAACAATGTTAAGTTCTTTGAGTAGTAATTTTTGCTGATGTTTTAATTTACTAAGTTCAAACATGGTGATGTTTGCCTTAGTTTTCTTCATGTCATCGACAATATTATAATCATCGAATCAGAAACTACCAAAGTTTTAGATGGTGAAGGTGTAGTAGAAGATGATGGCTGATTGTTAGATACTGTTGCGGCTGGCTTTCTAACGGGTACCTTTTCCTTTACAGTATTGGTTCCAACACTCCTTTTCTTTGGATTAGCTTGAACAGGTTCGGGAGTACCTTTACTCCTTGTAGTGACAGGAAAGGCTTCTTGTTCGGCATCAATATCAGAATTAGGGAGTATAAAGTCCCACATTCCGTGACATTCGACTACTTCCTCTTCTTCTCCTTCGGATGGTATAACTGTTTCTTCTTCTTCTTCTTCCTCAGGATCTGAGTCCGCATATGATATAACATTAGGAGGTTTGGACTCGGGTTTCTTGAAATTCCTATATGGTTTCTTCGTTGAGGATTCTGATACTTGTTTCTTGATCTCAACCATTTCGTTCGACATAGTTTTAAGGACTTTTTGGAGGCCCTCCATGTCATATGGATCCTTAGTGTGCTTTTTCTTAGAGTCGTCTTTAAAGGACACTTTTTTAGATTTTCTTTCTTCCAAGGCAGTTTTCTTTTCTAAGGCAATTACACTTTTTTTCTACAGCGAGTGCTTCCTTCATGTTTTCGACTAATGTGGACTGTTTGGCCCTATCAACAAATATGGCAATGTTTGAAGGCAAAGCAGTGATATACAACTCGCTTCTAACTTGTTCGCTTGGCTTATCATCAGTGGGGATCTTGTTCAAGAGTTTGTTAAATCTGGAGTTGAACTCCTTGATGGGTTCTCTTGATTCAATCCTTAAATTTGAAAGATCATGGACAAGTGTAGCTAAAGATATGTCATCACCGTATTTGGTGAGAAACTGTTCCTGGAAGATATTCCAACTCGTGATGGATCGAGAGGGTAAGGAAAAATACCAAGACCCTGCAGGTCCTTGTAGTGAATAGGGAAACAATCTTACTACCACATCTTCTTCAGTGACTCCCTTTAGATTGACTGAAAGCATAAAATTGTTAATATGTTCTTCTGCAGAAGTTCCAGCATCGGGATTGAATTTGGGTAACCATTTTTCGAGGTAATCGGGTAATGGATGTAAAGGTGCAGGCATAGTAACCGCACCAGGACTTCTCCATGGTCTTTGGGCCATTTTAGGATTACCGACGATTGCTTGTGGTGTTCCAGGTGCTTGAGGTGGAGGCGGAAGTACAGACTGAAAAGATTGTGATGCTTGAGATGAAGTCCCTTGGTGAACAACTATATGAAGTGATGAAGTGGGTGTATGACTTCGCACAGGTGATGATGAAATGGAAGATGATGGAGAAAGGTTTTCGCTACCAGAACCTTCAGTGGTCTTTTTGATCCTTTTCCTTTCGGGTAAAGGAAATTCAGGTGGCTCAATACCTAGCTTTTCACTTTGGAGTCTGGTAAGATGAGGGGGTAAGCGAAATTGCGAAGTGTGTTTGCCTTGTGATACTTCAGATCTAGGAGGGAAAATTGAGAAGCCTTGAAGTTTCTGGATGATGGATTGAACTTCAGGGGACTCCAGACTTAAGTGTTCTGAAGTATGATGTAATTGAGCAGTAGCGGTTGATTCCTCTTCGTCTCGTCTGGATACTGGAGATTCAGAATGTGAACGAGATATTCGAGGAGAGGTGGAGGGTGAGTTGCTCTTTGAATGGTTTGTAGGTGTTGGCTTACTCGCCATTCATAGTGTATGCCCTCCTTCTAGCACCAGAAATGTTGAGGCCTCAGAAATCGTTTCCACAACATCGGGGATAACCACCCAGTCCGGACCTTGGTACAGCTCCTTTTCCGTTTGGAATGGTGGCTCCGATTGGAGATAACGGGACCAGTTTCCCGATAATGAAATAAAAGGGATGGATGGGTGATGAATAAATTGCTTAAGTGATAGGCGAATAACTTATTCTATTGACAAAAATAGGGAAACTAATACTAATCTCGGGAACAACTTATTCATTCGGAATGTAGCGTTAAATAATCTTTATTTATTTATCAGGCATATAGATGACTCTGTAAAATAAATAAAGGATGTTCACTCATTCAAAGATTGCTTCACATGAATAGTCACAATGAAGCGATGCATACAGATTACTACATTCACTGTTCATATCATCGATACATATATACGTTTAAAAGGAGAGCATGCGATAAACAACCAATAGTGGAATGAATAAAGAATGCTATGAAAAACACACATATATATAAGCGATAATAGCAAGAGCGATTTCAATAACAATTCATATAACGAAAAAGAATACAGACGCAGATAATAGTACCATGTGAGTTGTAGATTGATCCGAAATATCAATCGCTATTCAGAATTCCTTCTTCAACACAGAAATGCTTTCAAACAATGAAAATAGTGCACATTTGCATAAAAGCTTTCCTTATCAAATTCAGAATAATTGGTCAAGTTTCATAAAAGAATATCCCTGAAGTACAATAGTGCAACTTCAGGGTTTAAGTCATATACAGAACTTTTACGACCCTTTCTAAATGCATGAAAGGGTCTTTAAATACTACTAAACTAAAAAGATCTATGAAACAAAATCCTACTAAATTGGTATCAGTAAATATGGTCTACTTCTCAGGGGCGATCTGGCAGTCAGCGAAATGAGTCATGCCTCAGGTTGCTTGCCCTTAAACCTTAGCTGGCTTATCGCGAGCATTGGTTCTACTTCTGGCGGTTTGTTGAGGCGTAAACTGAATTGGGCGGCGAAGGTGGCATCCTGGATGTCGGGTATAATATAACCGACAGCATCGGTTAGACACTTCAAGACGCCTCTTTGGCTGTATGGTTTGATTAAAAAGAACCAATATGCATCCCATGTAAGACTGTTGACTCCAGCGATCAATCTTGCGCTTTTCTCCAAGTCCGGATAGCATGAATGCTCCAATATATTTGTTGTTGTTAATTGACCTGGAGTGCATTGGGAAATTGTGTTAGATAAATACAATGTATTATTTACTAATTCAATTAAATTTCCATTGATTGTCCTGCATCTGGAAGTCACTCTTTCAGCTTTCATCAGTTGTGATTGCCATTCTGTAAACAATATTTCTTTGTGCGATTCTAGAATTCTTGGTAGATTAGCTGCCCGACCTACATCTGAATCCTGCCATTCTATAAAGTTTTCCAGTGTTTCTTCTGCCTGATCCAAGTCGGCCCTTGCTTTGTCTACCTTTTCGCTTATAGACGCTAACAATTCGCACAATGGTTCTGCTCGTATGAGATGTTGACATAACAGCTTAACCTGATTAATCAATCCTTTATTTAGCTGGAGCACTTCTGCTTTAAATTCATCTATCTTAGGGAGATTTTTCATTTTCTCAACTTGAGTGGTTAATTGAGTGATTTGTTCATCTTTTGCTTTTATTGCTCCCTCAGTCGATATTCTTAACTGTTCCAGTGCCGCTGATAGCTCCTTCTGCCTTTGCACTGCACCTTCATCTATCCTCTGTTTTTGCTCTTGTAATTGCTTGACTAGCTGATTATTGTTTTGTTGTAGTGCTAGCAATTCTTTCTCGGCCTGCTCTGCCCTCTGCTGAACTTCTGATAGTTTCGCCTGTAGTGAAGAGATATCCTAATCCTTTGCTTTCAACAAATTACTCACCTCCGTTTCTTTATCAATAGTCGCCGCCGAATATGCTCCAACGAACTATGATAGTTTGGTTAAGTCATCGGAGGGGTCGAATTTCTCTTTCCATACAACATTGCCCGTTAATGTTGATTCAGGGAATGGGGAAGATTGATCAGTTCTTCTCCTTTTCCTCTGTTGCTTTACGATGCCTTTATGCTTGGGGCTGTAAAATATATCTAAAGGGGGGATTTCTTCAATTTGCAAAACGATCTCCCCCGTAGGATCTTTAGGAATTATCTCTAGTTCTTTTGTTTTGGGTAGGCCGCTGGTTTCACCTGAAACCGGTTTTGACGTCGCTTCCTGTGTATCGCCTTCCTTTGAAACCTCATCATCTTTTGAGCACTCTAAGTTATTGATGATTGTACTGAATTGATTCCATTGTTGGAGCAAATTCGAATCAACTAATGGATCATGGTTATCTTTAGAGCTACTCTCCTCTTGGGTCTTTGCTTGGGTTTCTTCTTGTTGCTGTGCATTTTCTTCAGTTGCCTCCTGCTTTTGGCTATGCGTATCTTCCTGCTATTTTGATGTAGTAGGAGGTGGTGTATTATGTCGCTGTTCAGACTCGCTTGACCTGGTTGCTGTCGGTACAGTTGCTAACAGTTCTAGAGGCAGAGTTTGCAACCTCTGTTCTCTGATTCTGTTAAACTCAACTAGCCCTTCATCGTTATAAACATTTCGGGCAAGAGACTTGACTTGATACAATGATTCGGCTGATACAAACAAGTCTTTGAATTTGTCTTCTTTGTGCTCGACCTTGGCCAATTTGGCCTGGTCGAGCGCATTGTAAGCGATTTTTCTTGGATCATACTGTCTCCTAGGCAGAGTGGCCAGGGTGAGAAAATTCATTTTCCCGGCTTCCTTCTCTGCATGCTTGATGTCATGCAGGGTATACATTCCAATCCACAATGGAAAAGAAGGCCAAACATGTTTTTTAGCTATTTTCAGGGTTTGTGTAACCCCTTCAGCGCTTATTTGATAGGCTACCTCCCTGGCAAGTAACTTATCAGGGATGTAGAGTGGTAACACATGTGGCTTAGCCTGGCTGCCAAAAACTCTGATATAAGTGAATTTCTCCTCCCCAAACCAACTAGCTACTGCAGTCAAATCTACAGCTGCTTGCTCAGATATTTTAGGGGCAGGCTTATTAAAAATTAAATAATGAATCGGTAACATAAAACCATTGCATATTTGGTACAGGTGGTGCTTATAACTAGTCTACCAAAGTTTTCGATGATATATATGAATGGGTGTGGGGTCTTGCGACGTCCACCTCCATCCCAGTATAGGAAATTCAGAATTAAAACACAACACATCCATAATATATGCACTGTAGTAAAATGGCGGAATAACCCTTTCTGAGACACGATAGTCAGACCTAAAGTCAAGAATAGCTTTGGCTAACTTGTCGGACAATATAACTGCCCAGTCCATGATTTCTCCACTGCATGCTGCCTCAATTAGGAGGACCATTTCTATGGTGATATTGGCAGAATCATGCAATCCCCATAGCCTACACATCATAACTCCAGCATAACAGTAAGGTGAACACAGGGAGTCAACTGAGTACTTACCCAAGGCCTCATGCTTGTGTTTTGCTGGATTATGTCTCCATTCTCGAATAGGTTCATATTCGGTCTCATTTTCTTCTCGAAACTTCTCCAAAAATGCAGCATTATATTTCTTCTCTTCTCGTGGTAGGTGATACATTAGCCTTAGGTCTTCGGCTCGAAACGAGCCGAAAACCCTCCCATCCGTAGATTCAAACAGTCTATCGACAATTGGGAGTTCCTGGAGTGCCCACCTTACCACATCTGTGTAAGGAAGAACCTGCTCCCGAGCCGCTATTCTGTGTAGGAAGGAGTTAGCCAAATCTTTTAGATTGGCATTGGATTTACTGGTGTTGTCGCATAAAATTTCCACTTCAGTCACCATTGGCCCTTCGGCTTCAATCAAATTGTAAGTCCCCTGCCAAGTGGTCTTGGGAAGTCCTAAGCATGTTGTATCTGATATTAGTCCTTTGTTCTTCCCAGTTTGATCAGCGACAGTTAGCCCTGCGGCTGGCGGGGCAGTAAGCATTGTAGCCTTCTTAGATTTCTTTCCCATTCCACTTCCTTCTGTTTCTATGAAAGAATTCTGCGCAAAGTAAAAGGTAAGCGCAACACATGCAACAATATCATGAATCGAAGAGAATGAAATATATATATCTTGGCGCATTCACAGTAATTAATCGATTTGAGGTGGCCTTAGGAGCAAATACGTGGATGGCTTCAAGCCTGTTTTTTCTTATTAAGTGGTCATTATGGCCTGTCAGTCTCATTAATTAAAATTGCTTCGGTTAATGGATAAATGATTTATTTGAAGCATGTTGAGGGCGATTTGGCGGTTTGAACAAGGATGAGTGGCTTTTCCAAAGGATATGGCCTTAATTACGAATAAATCAAATCAAACTGCCTTTATGACTGTTACCTTGAGAAATGTGCCATTTACCTCTTGCGAAATCGGGCATCGGGGAAATGCTAAGTTTTTTCATTGGTTTTTCTTGGAACCCCCGATCGCCGATATCCGATATCGCATCGCGTCGGGTATCGCTGGTAGTACTGCTTAAGATGGTGAATCACCGATTGCTGATAGCGATATCGCATCACATCGGATGAAGATAAGTTTAGTTGCGCTTTAGATGTTATCGTCGATTGCCGATTGTCAATTTCGCATCGCATGGTAGCAAAGATCATTACTTGTGTCATTTTATGCTTTGCCGATATCCAATAGCGATTTCGCATCGGCGAAAACCAATATGTCCTTTACATTGTGTTTTCTTTGTCATTGCGATATGCGATCTTGCGATCGCTTTATCGCAATGATAAAGATAAATCGTTTTATATCGGGGTTTTTTGATTGGTTTTATTAAAAAGTCTCTTTGCGAAATAGAGCTTTAAATTGATACCAATTTGAAACAAAAATTAAAAGGGACCCATTTCACATTATATTTTTTGGAATTTTAATGATATGAAATGGGGGGTTGTTGTAGGGCACAACAGAATGCCACTACATGGTAAAACCTATTTTTGGTTGTGGTCTCGCTTCTTGATACCATATATCTCACTCACCTCTACTCAATACAGGCCCTTTTCACATTTTACTATTTAGGCCCACATTTTTCCACTAGGTCGACAGGGTATTAGCATCCCATTCCCCTTGTCCACACTTTGTGTCAGGCCTGGATCGATGCCCCGAAGGTTGATGCAGTTAAAAAAAAAGGTAAAAGCATAATATGGCCACATACAATAGGAAATGTACCAGAAAATGAAAAATATGGTCGGGACAATAAAATTTAGCATGTGGGCAAAAGCCAAATGTGAGCTCTACCCCCTTTCATTATGGCGATTACCCTAGTTCAGATGGCTCCTATGAGTTCCCCTTGCATCATTAAGGAGCCCATGTATGTCCCAACCCTTGGTGGGTGATAAATTTCCCCACCTTAAGGGGGTAATCACTGCTACATTTCACACATCACGCTCTCATCCCCTTGAGCCTCGAGCAGTAAAATGCAAAAAAACCAATAAAAGGAAAATGAAGAAGAGTGGACAAATAAAGGTTGGGGTAACTCATGTACCACGGTTTCTCCCTCCTTACATTCATATACCCAAGGTGTGGGATTTCCTCATCATATCCACCCTTGTACTATGGCATGTAGCTTGGAGCCTTCCCTTTCCCCCACTTTGTTCCATCAGAATTTCATACGACACCTACCACTTGAAGAGTGTACCTTGGACCTGTCATTCCCTTAAAGGTTGAAACCACCTAAGAGAAGGTTACCATAGTAAGGCTATCCTTGACTCCAATTCTCCCAATTTCTAAGCATTGGTCTTAAATTCTTGGTGATCACCCTTAACTTGATGAATAATCTTTATTTCCACCCCTTTCTTGCATCTTTTCCTCGTCCCTTTAAGGATAAGGAGGCCTCTATAGGGCTTGGTATGAAATCCATTAAAGGAGTGTGTTCTCAATATCACTCAGATAAACCTCTTTCTTAGTGTCTCCTCTAATGATTCTCAAGTTTTGGTGGATTTCCTACAGTGGAATCTCTGGAAATTTGATGTCCTATCCATCACACGAAGAGGGAAGCCGAGAAGCTAATCCTTCAACTTGGTGATTTCTTCAAGGCATTTTATTTAGTACTCAATCAATAATTTCATTTTCTCTTGGCTACCTTGACCTTGGATGAACTCATATCTCGTTAAATACCTCAAACCTAGGTTTCATGTAGCCTTGTTTTCAAAGGGTTCTTCGTGGAAAGTCTTACTAGCTTCTCCCAAAGCTTACACATTTATTGAACCTTTCCATTGAATGAGCCAACTTCCCTCACTTAAAGCCTACCATAAATACAAATCTATCACAAGTGAGGGTTACTAGGACTCCTCCCATTAGTGAAAATCTAAGAAGAGTAGGGGAATTAAGTTGTGATGATAGTGGGCCTCTATCCCAAGTGGTGTTTTACCCTTTAGATTTCTCCTCTCTACAAAGCCTACTAGTTTTTGTAGCAACAGGCTTATCACCACTAGAAGTAGCTCATAATGGGAAGCGTTTTCTATTAGAATGGGATGACCCCATTGAATTTTGCATTCTAGCATTCCATCCGAGCATAATATTGCTCAACAGTTGAGGCCTTACTCCAAAATCAGGTTTGTCTTCATGAACCAAAAAAAAGAGTAGAAAGACAGAGAAGCATGTGATAATTCCAAGAGAAAATGATGGACATATGGATTTATGGAATTACATGACATAAGCAGATCTTGCATTGGTGGAAAATTATGTGGTGGCATTACTAAAAAACAATAAGCTCGAGGAGGAGTTGCAAAAGATCTACGTTGCTCAACTTCATGAGTTCCTTCGATATAACACCAAGTTTTTTGTCACAAAAATATTTCATGCACTGGAAGATAGCACAATGCTGGCATCTGTGGATGATAAATAAGGTAGAAATCCTATAGATTCCATTATTACTATTGTTCCTGGTGACTCTACAAGTATGTGTTCATATCTTCAAAATGAGAGACTTCCTATTGCTATTGTTGGTGATTTTTATGAACATGATGAACAGGAGGGAAGTAATGATGAAGATGATGACCGGAACCCTAAGCACACAAGGTGAATTTTTTACTCTCCATCACTTACACAAGGTGAAGGTTTAAGAGGTATTTATAACAAGATGGATCCAGATAATGTATAATGAAGTTGTTGCGCCTGATATTGATAGTGTAAATTGTCCTATTCATCTTCCTCATGGACAAGGAAGGGGTGTAAATATTGGTCTCTCGACTATACACCATTCGAGGTTTCCTTCGTATGAGACCCTTGATTTTCCATCTGTGATGACTGTTAGATCAGGTGTGTCAAATATGTACCCTGGTAGAGCGATCATTAATCATGGAAAAACTGCAAATACTCCTTGGGTTCCTTTTGCATAGCTAACTGGAATGACTAATAGGGGCCTAGAGAAACCACAACTATTGTATACTGGATTGCAATGGCATGGGTTGTCCTTAAATTATATGATGGAATTGGCATGGGTATAGGGCGTCATAGGTGTAGATACTTCTAGGAGCATGGTTTTTGTTTGTTGTCGATGATTTTCAGAGCCTCTCAAAATTGAATCTTTCAATACCAATTCCAAATGTAGGAGGTTGATGGGGATGGGAACAGGAAAGACAGGAAGTAGGCACTCAAGTGGAACTTTCTAATAAAAATATCGTTGTCAAGCATCAGAAAATAGAGTAGGTTGTTACAAGCTCAAATGATCTACACTCTTTGAACCTTGAGCTAGAACTTGGACCTATTAATATGATAAGAAATGAGAAAGAAGATAGAAAACACGCCTTTGAAGGGGTTTTAAAACAAATTTTAGGTTCAAATCCATTATCACCTACAATAGTCTCTCAACAATTGCTAAATATTTCAAAACTATCTTTAGTTTCATCATTAGGGTCACTTTCAGGTCCAAGATTCACTCCAAATCGATTTAAGTTATATAATTAGCCAACAACATTGATAATTCTTCCAACTTTACCTCGTGCCATCTTGGATATTGTGCATTGAAAGAGAATTTTGCATTGTCTCGTGATGTCTCTATTGTGGAATTAGAAGATGCTAAAATCCAATGTGATCAAGTTTCAAAGATTTGAGAAACATGGGTCATACATGTTACTTATGTTGAAGAATGTAACTAGTTTCGGTCTTCATAAATGTATTTGAGTCATTATTTAATGTATTTATCAAAAGAATGAAAAAAGAAATTTTTTATTATTATTACAATGACTTATTAAAGCATGGGTTTCATGCTTGGGTCATTTTTTATTAGTCAAAGTCCCCATTGTGGACTCGTAGAATTTACGTTGAGTCATTAGAGTCATCTTACATTTTATGAGACCCTTCTTGGACTTTTGAATCTTGTAAAAAGGTTTATTATTGATTCAAATAAGGTATTTGACACCTCCACACTAACTCAGCCTCAATAAGATCAATTCAGCCTCAATATGGGAAATTCGACCTCACCTAAAGCCTATATATACAAGCAGTTTGATTTAATTTGGATATATCAACTCAAGAAGTTCGATCTATCTCAAGGAAGTGAAGAAAAGTGTGAAGTTCAAGGTAAATAAGGATGAAATACAACTTGAAATTTTGGGCTATCTCTTTCCCTCTCTTATGTGAGTTTACTGGGCGAGTTGTTGGATCGAATCGATATTATTGGAGGGGTAATTGTTTTGAAAGTGTTGGTTCAAAGATTTTGTTGTTGGAAGTTCGAAATTTCATATTTGTTGGGTCGAAGTGTTGTTGTTGCAAGGTCGAAGATCTAGGTTGAAGTTGATGGAAGGGGAGGTTGACTTGGTGGTTGGAGGAGGTTCGTGTCTAGGTTGAAGTGTCTTGGATTATCTCAAGAAAAGTATTCAAGGAAGATATTTTGACTGGGTTTTCCCCTAGATAGGGGTTTTTCCCTAGCACAGTGCCTACATCTCGTGTCTCATTTTTTTGTGATCTTCATACACACATAAGTTGGTAATTTCTTGATGAAAGATGATATAACAAAGAAGTAAAAGAATCCAAATTAATTCACAAGTAATTATCAAGAAAGAAAAATATAACCCTAATTCTACTAGCATTGATTTCTCAACATGGTATCAGAGCTAAGTTCAGGGAAGATTGAAGATCACTATGTTAGCTTGAAGTAAATCGTTACTCCCTCTATCATAAGTTATATGAGAATGGGATTCGATACTGCAGGAAGTTGGATCAAGAAGATCTTCTACTATTTATTCAACAACGTCAAAAATCAAGGGTTCTTAGCTACACTGACAAATTCACTTAATGATGATAATGCATGGACTAATGACAATGGATCATCAAGTCATATGGCAGGGGAGAGTAAACAACTTCTCACTCTTTCAAAGGAACCATCTTCTTATGCAATGGAATTGGGAGACAACAAAAGCTATGTTGTTAGAGGCCTGGGATCAACATCTTTGACACTAGAGAATGGAGCTAAGCTACATCTCAACAATATACTATATGTTTCAGATTTGAAAAATAATTTTCTTTCAATTTCTTGCTTAGAAGATAAAGGGGATAGAGTTGCTTTTTTTTATGGAAAGGTTTTGGTTTGGGGAAAATATTCAAGTATTGATAAAGCTAGGGTTATTGGATTTCGTGAAGGAGGCTTATATAGAATCATAACGACATCTCCACAAGCTATATTTCATATGGAAATCAATCCCATTGAGCTATGGAATAGAATATATGGTCATCTAAACTACAAGGTCATTTCCACTTTTAATCAACTAGTTCATGGCATCCCCAATATCAAAGAAGATCATGAAGGAGTTTGCAAGGGATGTTCTTTGGGTAAACATACAAGAAAACCATTTGTAAATAGTAAAGCAAGGTCTAAAGAAATATTAGACCTCATTCATTCTGATGTGTATGGGCCTATGCCTAAAAATTCACTTGGAGGTCATATTTACTATGATGATCACTCTAGAAAGACATGTCTCTACCTTCTCAAGAAAAAGGATGAAGTATTTGAAAAATTCAAGGAGTTTAGATCTGAAGTGGAAACCCTAACAGAAAGAAAAATAAAAACTCTAAGATCTGACATTGGTGGGGAATACACTTCTAAAGAATTTATTGCATGTTGTAAAGAAGCAGGAATTAAGAGGGAGCTCGTTTTTCCCTACTATCCCGAACAAAATTGAGTGGCCACAAGAAATAATAGGGCAATTGAAGAAGGTATGTGAACAATGCTCCTTGATCAATACTTACCAAAATTTCTATGGGGATAAGAAGTAATGATAGCAGTATATATTCAAAATAGAACTCCTCATATGATTCTTGAGAATATGACACCTAAGGAAGCCTTCACATGGAAGAAGCCAAGTGTGGACCATCTCTGAATCTTTAGGAATCCTTCCTATATCCACATTTGTTAGGCCCCTATACTACTAGTGTAACCCCTTATTTTTATTAGTACAACCCACTTATTATAATGATGTACCCATGTAGTGCCCATATTGTTACTATTGTGCCCCATTAGAGCCCACTATTGTTATTATTGTGCCCTTACATTATTATTGTTATGTCGGCTCTGATTATGTTATGACCCCTTAAACTCCTATATATAGAAAGGAGGTCTTTTCATTTGTATCATCAAAGAATTGTTCATTTGTGTAGTGTAAAAGAGGTTGCCCCCTCGAAGAGGTTAAATTCTAAGGTGTTGATCTATCTTTTCCATCTTTTTGTGAGCTGGTTTCATAACATTTGGTATCAAAGCTTTGGATTCTAGGGTTTCACTGCTCCAAATAGGTCATCGTGGCATTTTCGCTATAAATTTTTGTTTGCAACGTTTTAGAAGCTAAAAAAAAACCATTTGAGCTGAAATCGCACTAAACCTCAATTCCAAATTTCAGAGCTTTTCGCACTATATTTGCATAGATATGATCTGAGGAATTTGGTCATTTTGCAGAATCCTGAATTACATTCCAAACAGGTGACCTGGGGAAAATCGTCATAACTTTCTCTCTGAGCATCGGATTGAAATTTGGTAAGAAGTTATAGAAAGAGGACGGACTGTAGTTTCGTGTATATATTTTTCAGAGCTTAAAGGTTGAAACAGTGACACGTGGAACTTCATACAAGTTCGCTCTTCTAGAAAGGTCTATAATCAGGTCATCTTGGGAGATTGTGCGTAACTCTTTCTTGGAGAATCCAATTTGGATCAGACTGGTGGCATTGGAAAGAGGACGCAGAGGGCTATTATAGGTCACAATTTTAGAACTTAAAGATCCGAAAGTACAAAGTTACATTCGTTTCAAGATCAAGCTCCTAAAATCAAGAAAAAGCAAGATGAGGAAGTTTGATGGTAAGGATCCGGTGAATTGGATACTTCAGATGGAGCAATATTTTGATCTACATATTGTACCACTATTACAAAAGGTATGTATTGCATCTTCATATTTAGAACCGGATCAATTTCTATGAAGGGCTTTGTTCTCATAAACAACTTGTTATGTGGTCAATTTTCACAGAGGAAATGATAGCACATTATGAGGATACAAAGAGCAACACCACAACAATTGGAAAGAGTAAAAGTGCTTTGTGACATAGTGGAAAGCAAAATTATGGAAACCAAGAAGCATACCCCTCACAACTATAAAGATGGAAGTGTTGTTTCTCCTAGCCTTCCACAACCTACAAGGGTAACACCACAACAATTGGAAGAAAAAATAGAAAAAGGGCTTTGTTACAATTGTGATAGAAAATGCACTAAAGGTCATGAGTGTGCTGAGAAGAAATTATTTACATAGAATATGAAGAGGAGGAAGAAAAGGATCAAGAAATATCAAAAGAAGAGGATATTTCTAACACTTCGCTCTCCAAGGATCATAGTTGTTGGAATAGTTGTTGCAATGGTGATGATTTTGATCAGCAAAATCATGGGATAGCCCAACCAACACCAAGGTCACCCAGGGTTTAACCGACACATCAAAGGATCCCCCAAGAAGCGTGGAATCCTTCCTACAAGATACCACCTCAAAGCTTATGGCATGTTCATGTGTAATGTTTTGAATGTTTGCTTGTCACAATACATCAAATGTAAAGATCATGCACAAATCCATATGATTGTAAAGGCATTAGACATTTGAAAGTCATAAGGAAGTTTAAGAGTCATGGCAGTAGATGAAAGGTCATGGGAGAAGGTGAAAGGTCACCCTCATTTCTATAAATCTATCCACATGCCTCATTTGTGAGGGAATTTATCACTTAAGCTAGGATTAGCATTAGATAGTTGATTTGTGCTCAAGGAGCTAGAGGCACTCAGCTCTTAGCACCTAGTAGGGTGAGTTGTGGTGAGGCTATGGTTTTTCTTTGAGGATGGTATGAGCAGCCCATGTTCCACTACTGGGTTTGATGGTTTGCAAGACATGCACTTGTATTTGCAGCAACATTAATAAGAGGTTCTTCACTTTCAGCATTGATTCCCATGCTTCTGCATTATGGTTTTATTGGTTTTCTGGCATTTCCATTATGTTTGTATGTGTGTTTTCATGTGGATGATATGTTAATGAACTAGTTTTTGGCTTATGGTTTGCATGTCTACTTTGAATCCTTGTTTCCTTATTTCATGTTATGTTGGTAACTTATTGTGAACTGCTTTGCAATTAACTTCTGACACTTTTCTATTTACGTAAGTTTGATATGGTTTAATATCACTAATCCTTCTTGAGGCATGCTTCTTCTTATTGTTACACATTATTTTGTCACACCTCTTGCACTTCCCTGTGACATACCCCGAAGTGCCTGAAACATGACCATTATGTAGCGTACTCATTCATTTATGCAGCTGAAATCCTTCCTAAGACATTGATTGGAGAATTCCTTGAGCTTTCCCTGAAAGAAATAGATCTATAACCCTAATTTGAGAATCATTGCGCTTATGAGACTAAAAACAGTGATGATTTCCTATTGCACTGCACTTGACCTGCAATAGCATCACTCTGTTCACTTGTATACCCGCGATGATCCCAAAAAGGAAATTTTCCCAAAGAGGATGAGAAGCGTCGTCATCTAGAAGCTTCCAAAGCGGTGAGCTAGAGGTTGTTTAGCATAGATGGGGTTGAATTCTCCCAACTTGGCCTCTTGGTCTTATCCCTATGAGCTACATCCTTGAGATAAGGGGCTACTCTTATCTTTGGAGAGATCGTAAGTCCCTTTCCCAACCTATATATTCATTATCTCCTATTCCTAAATGGTTGGTCTATGCCTATTTGCACCCTTATGCTAAGATTGTGCCTATATGCTACTCATTTGGCTTGGAGAAGGAGTGCTTGGAGAGCTTAGCTTGGACTTGGATATTCATTCAAGGAGAGCCTATTGTAGGTTTTAACCCTGTACATAGATTACCTGCATACAAATTCTAAAACATAGAAAATAAACAATGCAAGAGCATAACACATAAAACACATATACACAAAGATTTTCCCCTGGATCCCAAAACCGGGACTACCATCTTGATTTTTCATTATGTTCCTTTCAATGTTACAATACATATTTATACATGTCAAAGCATCCAATACCATGGACCTAAAACCATCGCGTGCAAAACCATGTGTGAAAATTATGCACAAAACCATAGGTAGGTCTGCCCAACCTAACATAGGACCCTATAGAGTGGAGTTAACTGCACCCCTCAAACCCCCTGTGACTCCCCCTACTATGCAATCAGCACAACGAAGCGGGGGCTTTGCCCCCTTCTAATCCCATGGTTAACTACATGGGCTAGTCGTGGAAAGAATATAACACAACCTAAAATTATCCACTTGTTGTTTTCTTTCCACAAGGGGCCACAAGAGAGCCTAGACATTTACCCAGCCCTAAAATGCCCATTGTTTCTCTACACCAAGAGAAATTCTCAGAACTCACATATTTTTTCAATGCAACTGCAGTATTATTCAAAGTGTCCACCTTTACTAGCAACACCTTTTTGTCCTCTATCATATCTCTCACAAAGTGATACTGAACATCAATGTGCTTTGTCTTTGAATGATATGCAAGGTTCTTTGCCAAGAAAATTGCACTTTGGCTGTCACAATCTATCCTTATAGCTCCCTGTACTAACCCCATACTTGAACACAATCTCTACAACAAAACTACTTCCTTGCTTGCATGAGTGGCTACCATGCATTATGCCTCTGTAGTTGATAGTGCCACTACAGATTGTTTCTTACTCATCCAACTGACTGCACCTCCAAATAGGTTAAACACATACCCACTTGTAGATCTTCTCTGATCCAGATCTCCACCCTAGTCTGCATCAACAAAGCCACGAATATCCAACACTCTATCAAATCCTAGTCTTCCTTCGTAACACAAACCATAATCACTAGTGCCACGCAAATACCTGAAAGCCCGCTTCGTTGTTGTCCAATGCTCCTTTCCTAGTTTTGACATAAACCAGCTCAATACTCCCACTGCATGTTCAATGTCTTGTCTAGTATAGACCATTTCATACATCAGGCTACCGACTGCACTTGCATATGGAACATGGGACATGTCCTCTTCCTCTTCTTGTGTCTTGGGACACTGTTCAGCAGATAACTTTACACCTACAGGAATAGGAACCTTCACCGGTTTATTATCCTGCATATTAAATCTCTGCAATATTGTCTCGACATACTTCCTCTAGTTTAACCAGAGTTTTCTATTTGTCTAATTTTTTTTAATTTCCATGCCCAAAATATAGTTTGCAGCACCAAGATCCTTCATGTTAAATTTGGAGGACAATTGGGTCTTCAAATCCTGGATATTTTCTTTGTCATTTCCAACCAACAACATATCATCCACATACAAGACTAAATAAATAACATGGTCACCAATTAATTTAAAATACACACAGTGATTTGCTTTGCTTTTGGTGAAGGCAAGTCCCTATATAAATGTATCAAATTTTTTATACCACATCCTTGGTGACTGTTTTAACCCATACAAAAACTTATTTAACTTGCATACCAGTTCTTTCTTACCCTTCACCACAAAGCCTTCAGATTGCTTCATGTAGATTTCCTCTTCTAGATCCCCATGAAGAAATGATTTCTTTGTATCCATCTGTTCTACCTAAAAATCAAAAGCAGCAGCAACAGATAAAAGTAATCTAATAGAAGTTACCTTGGCAATAGGAGAAAAAATATTACCAAAATCAATTCCTGGTACCTGGGAATAACCTTTTGCTACCAACCGAGCTTTGTATTTCTCCACCTTTCCTTCTACATTTTTCTTCTTCTTAAACACCCATTTTCTTCCAATGGGTTTCCTTCCAGCCGGCAACTCCACCAGATCCCAAGCCTCATTTTTGTGCAAAGATGCCATTTCATTAACTATGGCCTCTTTCCAGAGTTTTCCATCCTCTTAATCTACTACTTCCTTCACAGTTTTGGGATCATCATCGGTAATAGATAAAGCAAAATTTGAACAGAAAGTAGATGGACTATACCTTTCTAGCTACCTTATTTCTCGAACTGATCTTCTCACACCCGGATTTTGTGTCTCTTCATCTTCTAATTCCTCCTTCGTTGTAGAGTCTGATTCTTCCTCCTTTAGCTAAAACTCTATCTTCTCAAGTTCCTTTGGTTGGACTTCATGTTTAATAACATTTTTCACCTCTCTGAACACCACATCTCAGTTGTACACAGCCTTCCTTGTTACTAGGTTCCAAAGCTTATAACCCTTTAAACCATCCTTATACCCAATAAAGATGCACTTTTTAGATTTACTATCCAACTTGGTTCATTTCTCCTTTGGAACATGTACATATGCATCACATCCAAATACCCTCGGATGTGAAAGAGAGGGTTTCTTACCAGTCCATACCTCTTGTGGAGTTTTATCCTCCAACGATGATGAAGGTGATCTGTTGACCAGGTAACATGCTGTCTCCACCACCTCTACCCAGAATTTATGTCCTAATCGGCACCACTGAGCATGCTACTTGCCCTTTCCATCAATGTCTTGTTAATTCTTTCTGCAACTCCATTTTGCTGAGGTGTATATGGAGTAGTCTTCTATCGTGCTATACCACACTTCTTACAGAATTCTTCAAATTCCTCACTAGAAAATTCTCCACCGTTATCTATCCTCAGCACCTTTATCTTCTTCTCTGTCTGGTTTTCCACCAAAGCCTTGAATTCTTTAAATCTGTCAAAGACTTCATATTTCTTCTTCAAGAAATATATCCATGTTCCTTGAGAATTCATCTATAAATGATACATAGCACACAGACTTACCCAGTGATGGAACCTTCACAGGTTCAAACATATCACTATGCATAAGCTCTAATATATGTTTTTCCCTCTTACCACTAGAGGGGAAACTCACCAGATTCTACTTCCCATATACACAATTTTCACATAAATCAAAATCCAGAGAGCTATTACTCATACCTTCTACATTACCTTTATCATGAAGTATTCGAAAGCCCTTCTCTCCAATATGTCCAAGCCTTTGATGCCACATCATGGTTTCTTTCCAGAGACCACTAGATTTTCTGCTCCACTTTTAGCAACCACAGAACTGTTGCACCCATCAACAACCATGCTACCTTGTAGCTTTTACAGAGTTCCAATCCAAAATCCCCACATCAATACTAGTACTCCCCAAACCATCTTGCAGGTATCCTTCTCGAACACTGTTTTTACACCTGCATCATCCAACTTGCTTACAGAAATTAGATTTCTGGCCAATGCAGGAATATGCAGAACACTCGGAAGTGTTATAACCCTCCACCTTGAAACTTCAACTTTACTTTTCTGTGACCAACGATTCTAGCCTTCCTATCATCCCCTAAGAAGACATCGCCACCATCATATTTCTCATAGTCGCAAAACCACTCTCTATGGGGAGTGAAGTGAAAGGATACACCTGAGTCAATCAAACATGCTTCATGATCTACATGTGTACTTGAAGAAGCCAAGTACACATCCCCACCTTCATCTGAGGTGGTTTTCACCTCTGCAGAAGGAGCATCATCTGATCCCTTTCCTTTATCAGGAGCTTTAGATTTACAGTCCCTTTTGTAGTGCCCTTCATTTCCACATTTCTAGGACACCACCTTTATAGCTTTTCATGGAGATTTATATCTCCCTCTGGATTTAGATCTCCCACTCGATGACTTATTTTTGTTTCTATTCTGGGACCGTCCTGGTACAAACAAGGCATCACCATTCTGACTCTCCATATTTTTCCATCTCATCTCCTCCATCAGTAAGCATGAGACTATTTCATCAAAATGCAAGGCAGTTGCATTGCTACCTATTGCAATAACCATAATATCCCACGAATCTGGTAGAGAACACAACAAACTGATGCACTTATCTTCATCTGAAATTTTAATATCAATAGATGCTAACTGACTTACCACAGTATTAACTTCGTTCAGATGCTCTATCACCAAGTCTCCATCTTTCATCCTCAAGTTATACAGCTTTTTCCACAGGAACAGTTTATTCACCAGAGACTTAGAGTGGTACAAAGTCCCTAAGTTGTCCCACAAGGCCTTTGCTGTAGCTTCCCCTGATACATTCAACAATACTGAATCTGAGACACACAATCGTATTGTGTTCTTTGCCTTCCAATCCAACTTCTCCCATTCTTCATTGGACACTCTTGTTGCTTTAGTACCTGGACCTACTGATATTTATCCACCAACAAATCCTCCATCTTGAGTTTTCACAACTCAAAACTTTGACCATTAAATTTCTCGATCTCTATCTTTCCACTTCTTGCCATCTTCTTTCACCACCAAAATCGATCCCGCAGATCTCCCACTGAACAGGGTCTCTCACAAGCCCAAGCGAAACCCCTCAGCAACAAAGGCGTCCTCTTGAAGCCAAAATTGCTCTGATACCAAATGTAGGTTTTAACCCTATACAGGAATTGCCTTCATACAAATTCTAAAACACAGAAAATAAATAATGCAAGAGCATAACACATAAAACACATATACACAGAGATTTTCCCCTGGATCCCAAAATTGGGACCACCAGCTTGATTTTTCATTATGTTCCTTTCAATGTTATAATACATATGTATACATGTCGAAGCATCCAATACCATGGACCGAAAACCATCACGTCCAAAACAATGGACCGAAAACAATCACGTCCAAAACAGTGGACCGAAAACCATCGCGTCTAAAACCATGTGTGAAAATTATGCACAAAACCATAGGTAGGTCTGCCCAACCTAACATAGGGTCCAAAACTAAAATTTTCCGGGGCACTGCCCCAGAGCCCATAGAGTGGAGTTACCTACACCCCTCAAACCCCCTATTACGTAATCGGCATAATGAAGCGGGGGCTCTGCCCCCCTTCTAACCCCACGGTTAACTATGTGGGCTAGTCATGGAAAGAATATAACACAACCCAACACCTATCAACATCAAGGCTTGGTTGTATGCTTCCCTTTATTTTCTATTAATATACAACTATTGGTTCATTTTCCCTAAATGTGTATGCTCATGTATCATTAGGCTTAACATTCCTTGATCAGTTAAGTAGGATAATTTTGAGTATGTTATTTGTATTTGCATGCCTTGTTGTGTCTTGATCTCTTGTGCAGGTTCATAAATGATGTGAACTATAGGAACGAGCCCATGACGCAAGTGATCCAAGGTCTTCAACAAAGGAGATCGAGATAGCATCAGAATGAGGTAGGCCATCTTCTTCATCTCTCTTTTCAATTGTAACTTAGGAAAGTGTCTGGTAGATTATCACTTCGGTTGCTAGACCCACTCATTGGGCTAGAGGGATCATCTTTGTCTGAAGAGAGGATTTACCTAGACAACACTTATTGTTCAGTTTTTACATTCATGTACGTCGTTTTGCAGGTTATCAATCGTGTGTTGATTCCTTCACCATTTTTGGAGCATTTCATTATTGTCCTCACACTAATTCCTTTACATTTTACAACCAGGAAAAAAAACCTACATGGTGGTAGTCAGGCCCACATATTGGAAAGGGCTCCTATCCCGAATGGCATGATGTCTATTTGGGACTTCAAACTGGGGAGACCCCCTAACTATTTGTAGGACATTTTTCCCCATCAACATATTTTTGGCGTTAGAAGGAAGGCTAGGTGACAAGTTGAGCCTATGGAGCCTTTATTTTGACATCATATTTTTGAAATGACTCCTTCCCAAATCTTAATTTCTGGTTGTTTTTTTAAAAGGTTTAATCTTTTAGTCCCCATGGAAATATTTCATCACTTGTCGCAAAATAAGTTTCATGGCGAGGGTGAAATATTTGTGTTTGAACATACACCCATTTCTTCAGTTTTGTATCTCTAACAAAGTACATTATGAAGATGTTTCTTGTGGAATTTTCACACTAACGCTTGGAAATCACGTCAAGGAATGGTGCAAAACATTACCAACTGCATCTATCCATTCTTTCGAGTTGTTTAAGGAATTTCATCATGCTTTCAAAAAGTATGATTTTAAATTTTTGTTTAAAAAGATCAATGAGCTTAGATGGAAACCACATTAATCTTTGGAAGATTTTTTCGATAGGGTTTTCCATATTTGTTGTCAATTTCTTGAAAGAGACGTGGATTGGATGTATTTGAGTGAAAAAAGTTGGTGACTAGTCTGTCTTTCTTTGCAGCAATTTGAATCTGAAATGAAACTTGATTCTGATGATAATCTACAAGTTACAAATCACCTAGACCTTATCCTTGATTTTTTCTTGCCAACTTCTATGAGTCAAGAAAACTCTCAAGCCTTTGAGGAGAAAATTACCGTCTGTAAAATTCCACATTCTCCTACAACTTCATTACCTAATAAAAATTTTGTCATTAAAAATTTAGGTGATGAAAATTGTTTGCAAGGAAAGGATCCAAGTTGTCTTGCTTTGGAAACTCTCATACATCTTGTGGGAGTTGGACGACCTAGAAATCAAGTTGATAAAACACTTCCCCCTGTTGATGAGATCCAACTTGAGCTCATAAAACATCCCTCTCTCAAATAATACTCATTGTGCAATCAATTCCACAAAGCATAATACAGGAGTTGATCTTTTGATGTTAAATCAAAATCTCGAATCAAATTTGGTTGAAAGTGATGCTTCTCCTAGGGATCCTTACATTCTCCTTCATAACCCTAGCACAAAGCTATCTTTAAGATGATGGTGGGTGTTCAATTTAGTTTGTGAAGCATAACATACATGTTGATCAGTTGCTTCCTCAAGATGACACTAATGTGCAGGATTTGATTCTTAAATCAGAATTCATTGGAATTGATGTCTCTTCACCTGAGTCTTTTCATCTTCTATACCTTGATTTATTCGATAAGTTTACTACACTGGTGATTTCTCCAAACACTTTAAATTTGTATCCCGCTAGTTTTGATCAGGGTTGCTTGGGAGTGGGAGTGGGAGCGACAGCGGGGAGCAACATTTTCAAAATCTCCCAGGTCGGGAGTGAATTTTTATATAATATATATATTTATATATTTTGATGCATATATGTCAAAAAAAATGTGGAATTATGAATTAGATATAAAAAGCATAAAAACATGGATTAAACAATATAACATCAGTCATCTAGAAGTTATAATATTCAACTACCACATGACCACAAGTTAGTAACATACAACATATTGAGTCTCATGATTCATCAATCTTAAAGTTTCAAGCTTTAAAAATTCAATATATAACATTGTCATCATTTATCACTAAAGTTGTGCTTGTAACCATTACCATTACCAAGTAACAAAAGTATAACAAAGAATATCTAACATGAAATGAAATGTTTCAACTTTCACGAAGCATCATATTCATAATTCATGACCAAAGATTTATAATTGCCAACTTCAAATTTCAAACATAAATTCTCATATATTTTTTACAAAAAAATATCATAATAAATATGAAATAATCAATAGTTAAAAAAACTACTACAAACTAGAGAAGGCAAGTAAATCTATTATCTACTGCTTAATCCTCTTGCCATGAGAAATGTCTAAGTTTCTATAAGCTCGTGGTCTATTGGGAGTCTCCTCCCACATAGTCAGAAAGCCATGCCCAAAACCATAACCAGAAGGCACATTATCTCCACATGAGGTAGAGGTTGTAGATGGAGGTGGCGACAGTAAAGCTTGTGGAACTCAATCACTGCTACTAGATGATGGGGGTGGCATGGTTGTTGTCGTTGTTGTTGTTGTTGCTTTGTCATCATCTTTCAGAAGTTTTATTTCCAATTCTTCTAAATGTATAGTTCTATGTTACACGGGTTCACGAACCTAAAGATGGAGTTTGCAAACCCACTCTAGTTACACGGGTCCGCGAACCCAAAAATAAAATTCGCAAACCCATTATGGGTTCTTGTCCCACGAACTAGGTGTTGGAATGGGTACCCCTCAAAATAACTTAGTTCATCTTGTAATAACATGGTTCTTTGTAAACTTGTGACGATTTCGTTCCTTGTAGTGGATGTGCGCGAACCCCGATATTGGGTGCTTGGCGAGTTTGTCGGAGTCTAGGGGAAATAATTTTTTTTACTATTATTAAATAATAATAAAAACCCACCTATATGTCATTTGACTCATTTGTTTCATTGTTATTTGCCCTTGCCATTGGAATATTGCACAAGACAACGGCCATTGAAATTTCTCACAGCGCCAAATGACGGCACAAACAAGAAACGGTGTGACTGGTAGTGGTCGAAAATCGATGACATTGTTGGTGCTTGGTTGCAGCAAGTATTTCTCTTGAATATCTTAGTTATTGCGCCTAATGAAATCTTACAAGAACTCAACTGAATACTTTTCATTGTAACTTGAACTTGACGTTAATGCCAATGGTTATAAACTAATTATTAATAATTAATTGCAATTCATGAATAGATGTTTGGTGGTCTTTGAACCTTATTTACATAGTATACAAAT
Source organism: Pinus taeda (assembly GCA_000404065.3). Lineage (NCBI taxonomy): Eukaryota > Viridiplantae > Streptophyta > Pinopsida > Pinales > Pinaceae > Pinus > Pinus taeda. The sequence continues at coordinate 25,064 of APFE031431368.1, forward strand.
ACTTGGGCCTACTTTATTACACTTTTACAACATTTCCCATGTGAGAACCATGTTTTTTAGTGTAAGGCACATGAAAATTTTGCTTTTCATAGGTGCCTTGTTCTTCCAAATTTTGCTTGATCACCACTCTGCTTCATCATAATAAATGACTCAATAGTTGTTGGAACTTGACAACTAATTATGTAAATATGTGTAAATTGTATTAATTACTGCAAAGTTAGTTTTATACCGAAGCAGAACTTATGTAATGGAGGAGGCTCTTATATAACTGATGAATGCCTGAACTATTGTAATCGTGGAGAATAATTGTTGATTTAATAGAAAATCCAATCCCTTGCCCCATGGATGTTTCCTTGACACCCTATCAAGGTTTTACCATGTAAAAAAATTGTGTTTTTAACTTGTGCCTTTGCATTCAGTTTCATTCAATTTCATTTATACATTTCTTGTTTAATTAACCGCTTGGCCAACAATTGGTATCAGAGCGAGAGTTGAGAGCTGTCGAGTCGTTGTTGAAATGAACAGTTGAAGAAACGTTGTTATAGAGAGAAAGGACGATGTCGCCCTTGCCGACATTGTGAAGAGGAAAGGAGCCAAGCACGTCAGTTTAATAAAGGGAGGCGGTTAGTGAAGTCGTCAAGCCTTCTTCAAGAAAGTGCGTCAGGCATACAACTATGATAGGGAAAGAATTGAATTCATGGTTTGAACTGAAAAAAATGAATCCAATGAAGGAGTTTTAGCTACAAACAGAAGGTTGTCAAAAGTGGTTTTCAGTCGAGCCTAGTGTTTTTCAAATCTTGTTGCCAGAAGGAGAGAGGATTAAAACATAAATCCATAGCTCAAGAAATGAGAACCCTGTCACTACCGTGAAAGTAAGAGCCGCGAAGAAGAGCCAAGCCCGAGGCCCTCGAAACCAACGTCCGCCTACTACCATTATGAGAGCCGATTGTTGAAATTTTTTATGAAGTCTTGTGATGAGGAAAAGCAGAGCCACCAGAAAGAAAGGAGCCCTACCATTGCCGTCGGAGAGAAAGAAGTCTTGAACATAGATAGCACGTCGGTCAAAGTCGAGAGTCACTATGTGGAGCCTCAATCAAACAAAGAGAACCGTAGGTTGAATAGACAGCAGAATCGCAACATTGTTTCTCACTGTGGAGGTTGGGTATTTTTTTTTTCAAGCAAAATTTGTTGAATAAATTCATTGAATTGAAGAAAAGAAATTTTTTCACGAAACTGAAGTAGGGTTTGTTAAAGGGTTTCATTAAATTGAAGAATAGAGATTTTTTTTAGGACACTGAAATTAAACAAAAGGGAATTTTAGGAAAATTGTTGTAGGTTCTTCTAGTAAATTTGAAGAAAAAAAAAAACAACAAACAAAAAATTTGGAAAGGAACAGAATTCTGAAAAAAAAAATTAAAAATAAATAAAATTAAAAAATAAAAATTAAAAAAATAAAAATAAAATAATAAAATAAAAATAAAATAATAAATAAAATAATAAAATAATAAATAAAATTAAAAAATATAATAATAATAAATAAAATAAATTGGAGCAAAAAATATTGAAAACCCTAGTTGGAAGAAGAGAAATCAAAATATTTTTTAAAAGAAACCCTAGCTGAAAGACCGAAACCCTAGGAGGAAAGAAGTGGCTAAGATGACAAATGAAAAGTTTGAGGTGGAGAAATTCACCAGCAAGAACAACTTTGCTCTATGGAAACTGAAAGTTAGGGATTTGTTGATGCAACAGGGGTTGCACAAAGCATTAGACGGGGAAAACAAGAAACCTGCTAGTATGACAGATTCAGACTGGGAGGACTTGGATGCCCAAGCTCTCAATACCATCAGGTAATGCCTTGCGGATGAAGTTCTCTTCAAAATTGTTGAAGAGACTACAGTGGCAGGTTTATGGGAAAAACTAGAAAAACTATATATGACAAAATCGTTAACCAATAGAATTTATTTGAAAAGACAATTGTACAGTCTTCGGATGAAGGAGGGTACAAAAGTTGCAGAACATTTAAATGTTTTTAATACACTTATATGCCAATTATCAGATATGGAAGTTAAAATTCAGGAAGAAGACAAATCTATAACCATGTTGTGTTCCCTGCCGGAGTCGTGGGACCACTTCGTAACTTCAATCAGTTTGAGCACTGCTGATTCTTTGAAATTTGAATCAATTGTGGGAACTCTCTTGTCTGAAGAAGTACGAAGGAAATCCAATATTGAAATAGTTGCACGAGAAGCCATGATAGCCAGAGGACGGTCAAAGGAGAGAGGAGAACAAACAAGGGGGTCTTCCAGATCAAAATCAAAGGGAAAGAAGTGTAAGGCAAAATTTTGGCACTGCAATAAAATTGGACACCTCAAGAAAGACTGTTGGAAACAAAAAGAGTCTGATAACCCAAAGAAGGAAGCAAATCAGGTTGATTCAGGTATGATAGACGAAGTTTTATCTGTTGAAGAATATGTATGATAGATGAAACTTTACCTGTATGTAATGCCTCTCAAGATTTTGAAAGTTGGGTGTTAGACTCTAGTGCTTCTCATCACATGTGACACATAGAAATTGTTTTACTTCATATGAAGCTATAAATGGTAGTTGTGTGTTTATGTGTAATAATGTATCATGTTAGCTTGTTGGGATGGGAAAAATTGGGATTAAAATGTATGATAACACAGTTATAACAATAACTAGTGTTAGACAAGTACCTGAATTGAAGAAAATTTTGATTTCTTTGGGAGTGTTGGATTCAGATGGTTATAAATTTACAGGTCAAAATGGACTGCTGAAAGTCTCTAAAGGCGCCCTAGTTGTTATGAAAGCAGAAAAGGTCGGAAATGCTTACAGACTCAAAGGAAGTACTCAAGTCAGTGAAGCAGCGATTGTGTCAAAGAAAGAAGAAGGAGGTACTCGCCTATGGCATCATCGATTGGGTCAAATGAGCGAGAAAGGTCTTCAGGTACTGATGAAATGTAAATTACTTCCTGATTTGAAATCCTTGAAGTTGGATTTATGTAAACATTGTGTGTATGGAAAACAATGTAAACAGAGGTTTAAAACTGGAAGTCATAATAGTAAAGAAATTTTGGACTATATTCATTCTGATCTGTGGGGACCATCTCCTGTTGTATCATATGGAGGTGCTTTATATTTTTTAACGTTTATTGATGATTTCTCCCAGAAAGTTTGGGTCTTTATGCTAAAAAAGAAAGTTTATGTATTCAATGTCTTTAAACAATTTAAAGAAATGGTAGAAAAAAGAACAGGCAAATCAATTAAATGTTTAAGAACTAACAATGGTGGTGAATTTACTTCTCTATAAATTGAACAATACTGTAAGGATGAAGGAATTGTTAGACATAAAATTGTTGTTTGTACTCCTCAACAAAATGGTGTTGTTGAACATATGAATCGGACGCTTATGGAAAGAGCCAGAAGCATGATCAGTAGTGCCAACCTGCAAAAGGAGTTGTGGGTAGAAGTAGTATCCATTGCTTGTTATTTAGTTAACGGATCACCTTCAGTAGCAATTAATTGTAAAATTCATGAATAAGTTTGGTCAAGTTAGTCTTATGATTATTCACATTTAAGGATATTGTAATGGTGGTGAATTTACTTCTCTATAATTTTAACAATATTGTAAGGATGAAGGAATTGTTAGACACAAAACTGTTGTTTATACTCCTCAGGAAAATGGTGTTGTTGAACGTATGAATTAGACTCTTATGAAAAGAGCCAGAAGCATGATCAGCAATGCTAACCTACAAAAGGAGTTGTGGGCAGAAGCAGTATCCACTGCTTGTTATTTAGTTAATAGATCACCTTCAGTAGTAATTAATCATAAAATTTCTGAAGAAGTTTGGTTAAGTCAGTCTTGTGATTATTCACATTTAAGGATATTTGGTTGTGATCCCTATGCTCTTATTCCTAAAGATAAGCATTCAAAATTAGATCCAAAATTGAAATGTTATGTCTTTGTTGGGTATGACTATGTGATGAAAGGATACAGGTTATGGGATCCTACGTTGCGGAAGATAGTCATTAGTAGAGATGTAACATTTTATGAATCTTCTCTTTTAAAATCAAATGTTGAAATAATTGAACAGGAACAGGTATCACCAAATCAACAAATTTAGTTGGAGGCTAGAACTTTTTTTGAAAGTTGAAAGGAAGAAGAGACTTCTGGAGGAAAAGGTGTTGAAGATACAAAGGAAGTTGTTGAAGTTTCTTAACCAATTCAGCAACCAGTCACTCTAAGAAGGTCTATAAGGGAAAGAAAAACCCCCAAAAGGTATGAAGATTATGCTTCATCTTTTGCTTTGATTACTAAAGATGGGGAACCTTTTTGTTATCAGGAAGCAATAGATGATACGAATAGTGAAAAATGGAAAACGGCTATGGAAGTAGAAATGGATTCCTTAGCCAAAAACAATACCTGGGATCTTGTAGAACTTCCTAAAGGGAGAAGTGTTGTTGGATGCAAATGGGTCTTCAAATTGAAACGAAAAGTTGATGGAAGTATCGAAAGGTTAAGGCAAGACTGGTAGCAAAAGGATATTCTCGGGTTGAAGGTATTGACTTTCATGAGATTTTTTCACCAGTTGTAAAACTTGTTTCTATTCGTACTGTGTTGGAACTAACTACATTACTTAACCTTGAGTTAGAACAGTTAGATGTTAAAACAATTTTTTTACATGGTGATTTGGATCAAGAGATATATATACAACAACCAGAAGGTTTTATACAAGGTCGTAGCAGAAGAGTAGTTTGCAAGCTCAGGAAATCATTGTATGGCCTACGACAGTCTCCCAAGCAATGGTACAAGAAGTTTGACTCCTTCATGGTGAGCCAGAACTTTATTAGAAGTGAGTATGATCATTGTGTATACTTCAAGAGTTTCAGTGACATATTCATTATCTTAGTTTTGTATGTTGACGATATGCTTAGTGCAAGCAAAATCATGGAAGAGATCAACTAAAGGCTCAAGTCTCTAGGACATTTGATATGAAGGATCTTGGAGCAGCAAAACATATCTTGAGCATGGAGATAGATAGAGATGAGAAAAATGGTAAGCTTTGGTTATCACAGCAGAAGTATGTAGAAAGAGTACTTGAAAAGTTCAGTATGAACAGTGTGAAACCTATTAATGTCCCATTAGCTTCCCATTTTAAGCTTTCTTTGATTTTGAGTCCTAGAACTGATGAAGAAAAGTAGTATATGTCTCATGTACCGTATGAAAATGTTGTAGGCAAATTAATGTATGCAATGGTATCTACCAAACCTGATATTTCACATGTAGTTGGAGTTGTCAACAGATTCATGGCAAATCCAGGTGGAGAACATTGGCGAGCAGTGAAATGGGTACTTCAGTATTTAAGAGGCACAAGTGATCATTGCATCGTCATTAATGGTAGTGAAGGATCAGTCTACGGATATGTGGATGTTGATTATGTAGGTGATTTAGACAAAAAGAGATCTACTATAGGTTATGTCTTTACTTTTGTAGGTGAAGCAATTAGTTGGATGTCAAAGCTTGAAGAAATAGTTGCGTTGTCCGCTACCGAAGAAGAATATATAGCTGCTTCGGATGCTAGTAAATAAGCAATATGGTTAAAGGGTCTACTTGATGAGATTGGAAGGACGCAGGAGAGAGTGAATGTACTCTGTGACAGTCAAAGTGATATTCACTTGGCTACAAATCCATCTTATCACAGCAAGACCAGGCACATTGATGTAAGGTATCATTTTCTGAGACATGTGATCGATGGTAGAAAAGTAGCTCTCAAGAAGGTCCATACACGGGAGAATTGTGCAGACATATTCACGAAGCCAGTTATAGTAGAGAAGTTGTGATGGTGTTTAGCTTCTCTTGGCTTGTAGAAGAGAAGATGAATGGGCATGGGCAAGGGATTAGGAAAATTGTCGACAAGGTGGAGTTTGTTGGAATTTGACAACTAATTATGTAAGTATGTGTAAATTGTATTAATTACTGCCAAGTTAGTTTTATACCGAAGCAACAGTTATGTAACAGAGGAGGCTCTTATATAACTGATGAATGCCTGAACTATTGTAATTGTGGAGAATAATTGTTGATTTAATAGAAAATCCAATCCCTTTCCCTGTGGATGTTTCCTTGACACCCTGTCAAGGTTTTACCACGTAAAAACATTGTGTTTTTTACTTGTGCCTTTGCATTTAGTTTCATTTATACATTTCTTGTTTAATTAACCTCTTGGCCAACAATAGTTTGTATTAATGCCATACAGAACATAATGTGACCCAATTGTCAATGGAACTCACAAGGAAACAACAATAGTATTCTCTTTTACAAACCTGAGAGTGAGGCAAATTGTATTTTAAGGGTAAAAAAAAATCATAAATAAAATTATACTCAGTTCCCAAAACCATATAAAATATAATGAAAAAATGAAAAAAAATCCTAGTTTATGTTTGGAGATGTTTTAAGGCAAATTTTGAATATAGTATGAAAATGGGCATATATCATGATTCTTCTTAATATGTAAACTCCAATTTTCATTTGATATCAAATTTGAAATTTCATTGTTTCAATGTGAATGTTTAAATATTTAAGGTTTAAATCATAAATATTTTATTTTTCTTGTTTAAAATGGAAAATCTTCAAATTTGGAAGATGGAGCTATACCTATCTTGCTTGGAAACGTGGGTTCGAGGACGGGGACTGGGATGTCACTTTTTGAAACAGTGTAAGTGGGTTCATATATACTTACAGTGTTTCAAAAAGTGACATCCCCGTCCCCGTCCTCAAACCCATGTTTCCAAGCATCATAGATATAGCTCCATCTTCCAAATTTCTTCCTCTGGGTTATTTGTCATAATTCATATATGATGTATCAGCATGAGTCCACTCACAATAATGTGTCAACAACCTCAAGTTGTAGTGCACAAAAACCAAGTTTTCTTCTTGGTTTTTATTGAGGCATATTCTTCTCACATTATGGATGAAGCTATAGGTGCTCCAACACCTCTTTGCATAAGAAGTATTAACAACCTGTGAAAGTACTTTTATTGCCAATTTTGTCAAAAGTACCTCACCGTCATATATCTTCCACCATGTGACAACATCCATTATGTCCCTATCTTCCATTGCATGCAAAGAAACAAACACACCAATGCTACTAAAGTATTTGCCTAATTCTCCACGCAATCTAGCAACTCCTTCCTGTAAGGGAGCAACTTGTCTAATGTTGTCATATGCCCAACTTGTACCTTTGGATATGTAAGGGGTTTGTTCTTAAACCCACCCCCAGGTGTAGGTTTTCCCGTCCAAGATGGAGAGTAGTATTTTGGCATAAGGATATATGCCAAGGCATGTAGTGGAACATTAAGTTTATCCCACCATGCACACAAAAAATTGTGAATATGATCATACAAGTTGGAATGCTTGGTTGAACAATATATTTTATTTGCCCCAACATGTTATCAATCTGTTCATACACCTCCACAATCGTTGGTGCATTTGTATCTACAAAATGAATCATGTTATAAATGGGCTTGGTGTATTGCAAAACATCCTTCACACGTGCCCAAAACAGGCCATGAAGAGTGGTTTCCTCCACCTCTTAAAAACCTTCCCTGTCTGGTGCGGTTGGAGCCATGTCTTAATACCTGCCAATGTTGACTTACCGTGCTAGCCAATAGCTCTCTTACCTTCAAAAGGAACCCAAGGGTGAGGTAATAACTAGCAAACCTAGTCTTCCCAATCTTCAATAGCTCCAACCTTGAGTGACAGGGAAAAAGCCCATGGGTATTGCTATGGTTGGTAATAAATTTTATCATTCTCTTGTCTCTCTTGTACGAATCACCAATCCATTTGTATTGAGGTTCCTTGATCTTAATAATATCATGCATCAAAAGGTTCATTGTGTGAACCAAACACCCAGACCAAAATATGTTGGGGTATTTATCCTCAATGATTGCTCCTTACCTTATAATTAGAAGCATTATCAATGATGACCTTGATGACATTGTATGGCCCAATACTTTCAATTGTTTGAAGTAATGGTTGTGCAATGTTGATGGCGATCTTGAACTTTTTTGAGTAACCATGTATTGAAATAAAGATTGCACCAGTAACAAACACACCAAGAACACTTATCAATGCCTTGCTTTTTACACACAAGACAATAGCATATATGATGGTTGAATTACTGCATAAAAGATCTGATGCATAAGTAGGCATCTCATTTCAAAGACTACACAGTATGTTCAAGTCACAGTTATTCATGTTGGAAAGCCAACAATTACATTTCTTATGCCAATTTAAGTTTAATTATTAGGTATAGTAGACTAATGCACTCAGGCTGGCTATGCCTAAGCTTGAGCTCCTTATTACAGGTTTGATGAATGATATGGTTTGCACTCCAACATTAGCAATCTTGGAGGTTATTTCATTTGGTTTTGAGCAGTAAAAACCAGCCCATCGTCAGATCAGCTCACTGCCAAACTTTCCTACAGTGGTTGTGATAAACATCATGGGTCAGGTTCATTTGCACTCAGGCATTAGCAATCCTCAAGGTTATGCCATGTGGTTTTGAGCAGTAAAACTCAGCCCATTGTTAGATCAGCTCACTACCGTCCCTTCCAACAGTGGTTGTGATAAAACATCATCGGACGGGCCCAATCTATTTTTCAAATACAAGTGTAAATTGAGATGGAGCAGACCCATTTGTATACATCTCGATGAAGTCGACATACTTCTTGCATTCACTAGAATTTGAAGGGTTGCAGCTACAGGAACACTATTCTTGTGTTTATTTCAAAGTTTCCATCACCAAGCGCTCTATGTTAGATGTCTCTCTTGTACAAATCATGTATGATATGTTTTTCTAAATAAATTGGTGCATAGAGCAACTTCATGTGGAGTGTTGGTGGTATTTCAGCTGATTTAGGCTGGTGATTCTTGCACCAAATGTGGACCAAAACCTTTCCATGCATGTTGATAATGGTTATATTTTTACCATGGTCAAGTGTGCTACCACAAGACCAGCTATACAATTGTTTAATATGATTGTTCTAAGGCACCAGATTCAAGATCAGCTTGCTCATACTCTGATATTGTCATAATAGCACTCGAGCCAGCTTGTTGTTTGTTTTCTTGCAAACTTGATTACGGCAGTATAAATAGCACGTCTAAGTGTTATCCCTATAGTCACAAATTACAGGATTCCTTTAGAGGAAATTGATGCTAAGACAGAGGGAACCAGTTTAGCAGGTTTAAAAGGGGGTCTAGTTGAAATTTTGGTTTACATCCATATATGCCCATTTGAACATGGAGACAGTACAGGTGGATCTATATCATTCAAACCAAAAGGTAAATGCCCCAAACGAGAAGAAGAATTCAAGATACTAGTCCATTGATTGCATATGATTCAAGAGATTCCATCCTAGATCTACTTTGAGAGGGAGATAGTTATAATTTGATAGCCCCTTGTGTAACAACGAGATGACATTTTTCGCCCGGAAAATAATGGAAATTTTGGCATGATTTTTTATTAAATCCGGCAAAAATATTTGGAAATTTGAGTTATAGTTGTCAACCTTTAGAATTTGGTTGCTTGGGGTTTTTTATGGTGTTGAATCCATTTCCACCATCAAAACAAATTCAAACACTCTAGGATCGGAATTTTCGAAAAAAAAGTCAGATTCCAACGAAAATTGATCGTTTGAGCAAAATCGTCGTCTTAATAGACAACGCCATTTGAGATCCACTAAGGGTGTCATTGACCTTACTTGGAAGGAGGCATCCACCATGAAGGATATGCTTGATGTAACCACTCATTGTTAAATTCTTTGTTTGACCTGTCTTCAAAGCTGGTTAAGCGTTGTCATTATTTTATTTGTTTTCCTTGGAGAAAAAAGTGGATCTAAAACCATTTTGAATATATTTGTGAAAATTAATTGAGGAGGTTAAAAGGTAATCTATTTAATTTTTATCCTTGAAGCAAATTGTGGATCTAAAAAAAAATCATTTTTTATTGGAAGGGAAGTTTAACTAAACATTGTATTACAGACTTGCTCCTATCTATAAAGTGTGAGCAAAATAGCTCCCAAACTATGGAATAATATTGTCTCATCTTTGTCTACGCTTTGTGGAATGGATATTAAACTTTATTAAAAAATGGCATATATTCTTGGTTCATATCAGTAGGCTTTTTTTCCAGGTTTGGATTCCCAGACTTAATTTTTGCGCCATAGAGGACTGGTATCACTATGTTCAGGGAGTGAAACACTCTTTGTTCCATTATTTTAAAGAGAAAGTATCTTCCTCTATTACTCCTTGTGAACAAAAGCCTAATTTTATTATTTGGGTAAAGAACGCTCTCAAATTGATTTGGAAATAGTGTGATTCTTGAAGACCCTTTCTTTCATAAAATTGTTACATTTGGCTTGCCAAATCTATGACTCTTTGAATCTTTGTTTTGACAACCCAGTTTACTCTTTCGATCTTTTTAAGAATCACCTTTGAAGTTGCATTTTGACCTCATACCCTGACGAAAGTAAGGCACTAATCTTCTCTTTCATCCACCACCTAAAAATATAAACATTTTCAAAAATTATTTATGTTTTCTAAGCCTTCTCTTGTTCCCATTTCATACAACAACACATTGAACTTATTTAACCATAGAGAATCACCCCTTGACTAGAACCCTTCTATCCTGAAGTGAAAAGGTAATACTATTAAGGTGATAGTGAGTAATTTTCTCAAGTTGTCCTTGGGGTTTCATATCTTATGTTTATAGAACTTTTGCACCAAATGAGAACCTAAGCCACATGGTGTGGGTTCGAATTTGGGTTTGGCATGATTAGGTTTCATTTGAGTTCAAATTTTTTGATGAGATTCTAATGAGGTTCACAGTTATGTTTGTCTATATATTAAAAGGAAATATAGCATAGGCTAGTATGAAATTAACATCAATAAACATAAAATATGTTACCATGGACTTGGAAATTGTAAAGATAGATTGCAAGCTTGAATTGTGAAGGTTATGATTTTTGAGCTATGAACTTGGTCAATGACTATGAGGTTCTTTGAGGTTTACCGAACCTCAAAAAAAAAAAAAAAATTGCCAAATTTTGAACCTCGAGGTTGAAGTTTCGCTAACTTTGTGACATAGGTGAGAACCTAGGAGATAGCAGGAGCCACACTAGTTGTTGATGTGTAGATTGATAAAGAGTGCACTTAAGGCATTGAGTCTAAGTTCCAATGGAGGCTCTTATCTTTCAAATTGCCTGAATGAAAAAAGAACAACAACAACAAAAACAAACAAAACAAAAAACAAAACAAAAAAGCAAAACAAAACAAAAACAAACAAACAAAAAAATAAAACAACAACAACAACATCAAAACAAAAAAACGATGCATCCTAAGAGATATGAATATGTATGTGTAGTTTCAATTACATTAAAATAGTGGACCAAATCTTTGAGATTCCATAATAATGTGTGTATTTTGTAATTCCTTACTCTATCCATGGATACTCCCTATGGGAGTTGTTTCTCTCCAAGTAACTCCCCTAGAGACACGCTTAGTTGGTGTGATTGGTAGTTGTTTTGATGAGATTTCTACTTGTTAGCCTGGACCTACTATTCTCCATTCATCAGTTGCATTTTTTTGCTTATCAGTTATTCACATACAATGGTGTCACGCGGAATGAGTCGATCTTGCGGACAAGATAGACCTTCCTATAATCTAATGAAGACCTAATGACAAGCAAACCAACCAGACACTATCTTTCTCTAAATGCACTTTATAAATAATGGCAAACAAATGTGTTTAAGGCCTACCTCATGTCCAACGCAAGTTTGGATATGCCTTCGCTCCTTTGATCCAAGTAAGTTCCTTTGTCACAAACCTGCAAGCACAAACAAGGAAAACGATTAAATAGCACCTGAATATCCAAT
>APFE031431377.1:0-12078 GCA_000404065.3 Pinus taeda
TGGTTGGATTTTTAGAAAAAAAAAGTCTGAATTTCAGCGAAAAATGGCTTTCGGGCAAAATTGTGGCCTCGATAGCGTCGTTTATTTTTTTTAGTCATGAGGATGTGATCCAACAGTTAGGTGGGGAGGTTTGGTCCCCATAGGTCTTGTGGTCCAATCCTAAGAAAGACAATATATGTGTGAGAATTGCTCTAGCTATGATTTCTTTAATGGAAAAACAAAACAACACAATTTATTTATAAACATGACCAAAAACACATGTTTTACTTGGCAAAAAGAGAACAATCATGCACATTCTCATATATATATATTCATTATTCACTTTTCATATTTTTTGATTTACTTTTTCGTTATTCACTTTTCATATTTTTTGGTTTACTTTCAAAAGAAAATTTCACAAAAAAAACTTGAACCCAAGACCTCGAGATCAACGTTTTTGCTTACTCCATACAAAGAGGACACCATATAGTTGACGACTATTTGCATGATAATTTATTTAAATATTGATATGGTTGACAACTTTTTGCTGGAGAATTTCATTATTCCTTCGGATAAGATTGTGGTATCGAACGGGGAATACACTCTTCCCTCTCATATTCGTGGCTAACCAGCGTTTGTAAACCTGACCTCAATTTCCGGAGAATCTAGTTGGTCCTCTACATTATTGGAATTGAAAGAAGTTGGTTTTAATGTGATTTTTTGGATTTTCTGGTGCTGAAATTTGGTGGAACAATTTGAATTGAAATCTTGATTTGTGTTATTTAAACTAGTTTTTTTTATTATATATATGGATTCAGCACCCTGGAAAATTCCTAGGAAACTTCCATTGCACTAGATTACTTATCAAACTTATGCTTTCAATAAATTCCTGCTGAATTTTAGAGAAATTAAACCAAAAAAACCTACCATAAAAACTTCTAAAAAAACGCACTAAATACAATTTCGAACCATCCTCCGAAGCGTAAAAACGCACGCGACCTTCTTGTTGACGTGGCAGGTCATTTCTTCCAACCTACGAACAAGACTACAAAAGCCACTATATGGCAACGCTAAAACCGCTAGCTTGGTAGCCGAAAACTACCCAAGGGGAAGCTATCACTTCTAGTGGACAAGGGTTTGTCCCGCCACAAGGGCAGTGGTCGCGCTCAATTTGGCACGTGGCGCAATTCTGTGGACATGGAGGAAATGTTATTATCGGCTACCCCCACAAAACGCCAAGACGACTGCTGCAGGAGTGAATTTCAGATGCCGCAAAAAGAAAAGACACATAAATTAATTTGGTGGCAGAAGTTCAATATTGTCATTCATTTCAATAAAATCTTTGTGCGGAATTCTATGGCCTCTATAACCTTCCGTATACTTGAAATCACATGCTAAACCTTTTGGGATATGGCCCACTTTTCGTAAAGTCGCTATGTGATCTTCGCTTTTATTTTCAATCATCTCTCAAATATTTTTCTACAAATATATTTAGATTGTTAAGAGATATATTGATTTGGTGGGTTGTTTTAGTCCCTGTGATAAGGCAGTGGGAATAGGAGTTGTCTATAATGTGATTTTTTGGAGATTTTGGTGACGGAATCCGGCAGAAGAAATTGACGTTAAATTTTGATTTTTAGCAGTTAAAATGGTTTTTTAACTGCATATTTAGATTCAGCATCCTGAAAAACCCCTGGGACCCTTTGATTGTGTAGAAACTAGCTATCAAACTTGCGATTCCAATAAATTAATGCCGGGTTTTGACCGGAAAAACCGGCCAGAAAAGCTTTCAAAAAATCTCATTATAGACAACTGCGCGGCGGAATATGGATTAAAACCAAAGTCTGGTTTGCATGCAATAAAATTTTTGTTTTCTCAGTCTATTAAATACTGACAAATTTTCTTCTTAGCGAATCAAATATTCGGAGGTATTATTTGGTCTTTATTTTTTTCGTAGTCTATTAAATACCGACAAATTTTCTTCTTAGCGAATCAAATATTCGGAGGTATTATTTGGTGTTTTCCCGATGCCAAGAGGTTCATAATTTAAGGTTAAAACGCATAATATTAAAAAGACTTTTTGACATGATTGAGTAATGCTAGGGTTGTTGTAGCATTATTCACTTAATTAAATGCTTTATTGCGCATGTGGTTGCTGGTGTTCTTAGCTCGTTGTGTCTTGCCACGATCTTGCCAACAAGTCTTGACATGGTCTCGCCACGATCCCCTGGCCCTTTTCTACACGCGTTTGCCTAATAATTTGGGCGCATGTTCTTTTTTCTTTTCTTATATGCAATTAGTCTCTGCAACAAAATAATTCTGCTCTACAATTCTTTGAAAACAGTCTCTAAAACAAAATTCATAGAATTCTTGGAGAATAAGAAGGCACTATCATCATCTAGCTTTGAAAAACTAGAAAAGTTAGTTTGACTAATAGAAATCCTAGTCAATTTGTGTTTCATGGAATAACTGCGAAAGAGAGATTTCTTTAACATAGTGACCGACAGAAAGGGCCACTGGACCTGACTGTCATTCCTGTTCGAGCTTGCTATGCCTTAATGTAACATGCAAGGGCCTTGCTTTGCTTTATGTCACTCTTCGAAAAAACCTGCTCATGCCTAGAAACAGAATCAACTCTTGGTTCAAGCAAGGAGTGATGATTTCACTGTCAAACTTTGTTTCATTTTTCAAATCCACAGATGTGTACATGAGGGAGCAAGAAGTTGAGCCAACTCATTTATCTGAAAGCAGACCAACAACTATATGAAATATAAATACTAGTGGACTCAAGTAAGTATACTAGTAATTTACTTGGGTTTGCAACACCACGCTCTTTCATGACAATATTTGCCAGTTCAGCATGGAGTTTCTCAACTTCACAACACAACTGACTGTTGCCTCTTGTCAAACCCCATGCTCTTGTCAAATCTTGTGTAAATGATCGTACCTGGGACATCAATTCTTGTCTAACAACACCCATTTTCTGATTTTCTACACTTAACTGAATAGCTTTTTCTTTCATTAGCTACAAGGCACGCATTTCTACTTCTAGCTTCATAGAATTGCCATAAAATTCCTTCAGGTGGAAATCTTTATCAATCTGCATTTTTATCCCCGTAAAAAATGAATCTATTGATTCGGGCCAATCCAAGAATTCATTTGCGTACTAGGATATAGGCCACGGTCAGGTCCAATCCATCCTTGATGCCTAACTAGCGAAGGTGGTGTAGGCTGAATGACAGGAGCTAGAGCCTTACTATGGATGGCATGGCCTATTCAGCTGTCCACAAGAAAACGTGTTTTCATTTATTAAAGGTTAGCTATCAAAAATGATAGGAGGAGGATATTAGGGTAAAAAGAGCTCTCAATGAAGAAAGAAGTAGAAAAGACAAAATACCATCCCAATGACATGTCATCATTACAGAAATCAAATACGAACAGGAAAAGCCCAAGGCCTATAAAAAAAGATTTTACGCAAATTTATGCACAATGTTGCTTTATCGAGTGTTTTTTGGATGACCTACAAGGGTAAGGATGACATGTCTTGCTCTTTAGAAACCATCACCAATAGTTTACCCTGTCAAACCAGCACTTGCAGTTTGGAAACTAGCACCAGTGGTTTACCATGTCCAAACCAATTTTAGTAGCAAGTGGATTTCTTTAGTCAATAATGTGTCTTGCATGCGCACATCCTTTTGTTTTCTTCTAAGTCACCCATACACAACATAAAATTAGTTGTTATTTTATTCTAATCTAAAGTCGACCACGTTGCGCGTATGTGCCTGACTATTGTGGTGTGGGACCTTGGATGAGGGGCATGTGTTTGAGCATTCCATTATATGTACACGCGATGTGTCCATCCTAAATATTTTCCTTCTCTACCCTTCGCCCAATTTACTTCTGTCTCCAGAAACCTTCTCTACTCTTCACCTCATTTACTATGTTCTTTCATCAGTTCTTGTTTTCTCTCCTCATTTACTACGTTCTTTCATCATTTCTTGTTTTCTCTCATGATGCTTAGTCATTCTGTAATTCCTTTTATGTTAACTTCTCGGAACTTGTATCCATGAGCAGAGAATGCTGGAGTCATTTCTTATTATTTTGTCTGGAACAAAGATATTCTATATTTTACTCATTCATGTTGGATTAATTAGAGGAAAATACTCAACTAAAAAAGTACCCACATTGTTACAATAACAACCCATCCTCATAAACGAAGCAGGCCCATGACCTCTTTTGTTTAATCGTATATAGTCTACAAATGTTAACATATATAGCGTCGTGTAATCCATCAAAAGATCATGAATGGCTTGTGTTGTGTTGTGTGAGATGTAAAATGCATGACAGTGATTGGAAATTATTTCATTTTTGGAGTCTGATTCATGAAAAATCAACTTTGAATTTGAACAGAGTGTGACGTTTTGTTTTAATGAACCTTCGCTTTGTTTATTGATGGAAGTTTTGCTTCAATATATTTCTGCATAACCATAAATCATCGGCAGCCGCATTGTACTACAGGATTCACATATATTGATGCGTTATTTGGACCGTCGTAATATGTAAATCTATGCTTTTGGTATTGCATATTTTAACACTAATATCACAAAATTTCAAGAAAAAAAATACCACAATTATCACGATACTGAGAGTATGATCGTTCTTTAACTGGTAGATGCACATTCGCACACTCGATGGCATCCAAAATACATGTAAACAATTGATTGTCCATATGTTTTTACATTTTCTGTAACTTTTGATGATATTTGGTCAACTCTTCCTTGTTCACGGATGTTGAGGAAAACCTGCCATATTGTTTTAGCATATAGAACGGTATATTTGATGAACCGTTAAATTCAACATTAGATGCATAATTCCTGATGTGTATTGCTCACCAGTTGGATATTGAACATGTTATCTTTATTAAGCTTTTATGAGGTAGTTTACAGTGATTTCTTTGATAAGAAATGGAATTATGGACAAATTAGTCTCAAGCTGGGTTTGGATTTATCTACAAGAAATCTCTGTGATCAACAATCCAAGCATTTTCACATTCTTTTGTGGAAAAAAGAATCCAAATTTCTAGAATGGAGAAACGCAAATGATAATAGAAAGAGTATGCATGGTTGTAATCCTTTTGGGTAATGGTAATCACTAAAGCGTGTTGGAGAATTACAATTTACCAAAATCATTTGTAAGGTGTTGGAGAATTACAATTTACCAAAATCATTTGTAAGGTGTTAAGGTGTTTGAGAAATTTGAAATGAAGGACCGAAGTGATTCTTAAAATAAATCCATAGCAAGTGAAGCCAAAGGCGAGTGTGGAATAACCTCAACATGGCTTTAGCAAATAAACATATTTGTTTGAATTCTCTACCGCAAATTCCTTTCTTAAAGCCAATTTAAGAATAAATTGCCTTGAAAAAAGGATGTGTAATATGAAATATTAGTTTTAAAATCTAAAAGATTAGTTTATAGAAAAAGGGACTTGTGCAAAACATCAACTTTACCAGTCCATGAACAAATTCCCAAGTTAACAGGGTGATTTTATTGACATACGGCTCTAATCTTCCTTTACTTGTATTAATTCATTTTTCTTGGCAGAATTTCACTAACAGAATCTCACTGGCACGGACTTGCTGCTTTGCAGCCCCCTTGTTCTCTATTTGAAGACTTGTGATTCTATTTTTAATATTTCCACATTCATATTGACTGTTGTAGCTACTCTTAATATAACATTTTTATAGCATTTTTTTATAATATCTTAATATAAGTTATGAAATATCCTTTAGATATGGATTTGTTTCTAGAATCCCTCTTAATGTCCAAATTATAAAGCTTAGTTTTTGCAATTTTACACTTTCAAAGGCACCCTTGAAAATCTAAAGATTGCATTTTAACCCTTTCACAGACACACTTGTCCCTTCTTCTTGTGGCCATTCTATGAGTTTGTCATTGACATCAAACCAACCAAGTTGGGAAAGATAACATTGTATGGCATGTTCTCATTTTATTTATTTTTATTTTTAATCGTCGAGACATTGTTTCAATAAATCTTTTGCATGTCCCACAAAAATTCTCTGTAGTAGTAACAATATTTTCCATGAGATATTCCTCATGGTGGGTGCCTAGAATTTGTATGTAGGCCCTCGTTTTGATATGAGAGCCAAGTTAATAAATGATGGGGTTGTATGCCACCTAGATGGATAAGCGTATGCAAGGTGTAGTGTGTGTGATTTGTTTTATTATTGACAATGGTATGAAGGTAACTCTAGAAGGACAACTAACCCTGAAGATTGCCTTCAATATTTTCCTTGGCATAATTGCGTTGGATTTGATGGAAAATTAAAAGAAATATGACGAAGAATGGTGGATGAAGCCAACAATTTAGGAGAATATATTAAATTGGTATATCATCTACTGGAAGTTGTGACATGAAAGGTTGTATGTGAGTTATATGGATTTTTACGGTCTACTTAGGAATTCCTCTTTTTTATTTTTTATGGTATTGTAATTGGAATTTCTGTTTATTATGATATTGGAGGTTGTTGTGGTTTGGGTGGCTAGCGTGGAGTGTTCTCTTTGAAAGTAATGTCCTTATACTCGAGCTTAATTTGGATTTGTGGATTAAAGGTGGATATTTGTGGATTCAACACAACTGTCTCAAGGCCTCGACCATGGGAGACTCGGTGCTTTGGTTTTATGGTAATTCTAAGTATCAATTGGTTTTTAATTTTCAAGTTTATCAGTGCTAGTGTCAAGTCTCAAACTCTCTTTTGTAGTTTGTAGGCTCTCCTTCCAGTCCCTTAGTCCCTTAAACGTTGTTGGTTTGGTCCTCCTATTCTTCTTTGTTTCCTCCTCTCCTTTTGAATACTTATGTTTCCCCCTCCTCTTTCAGGTTTCTAATTCTAAGAATATCTAAAGGCCTTATAAGCCAAGGAAACCAACATGGTTTCTCCCTATGATTTGGAGGTCTTTCCTTTAAGGCATGGATTTTTCCATTTCTCTTATGTACTACTCCTTTAACCTACCTTTGGGTTGTTATTACATTCTCTAGTTTAGTCCTTTCTACCCTCTCCCCTCCTTCTATGGTTTGGCGTAGAATCTCTGCAGGACACAAAGTAGGAAGAAGGGGTAGAGATGCCCCTTTGTTAGTTTCGTTGCCCATATTCTATCCACTTCAAAAACTCAATCCCAATCTATGTATTTTCAAGCTATGGCTCATTATCCAAAAATGATTCTTGAAGTGGTTTGAACAACAATTGTATAGATTAAGGAGGAAGTGTGGCATAACAATATATTTATCATTGACCACCATGTGGAAAGGGAAACAAGGCAATGGATCTCAGGTGCTTCAACTCGATCTCGTCAGGTCACCAATATATTTTGTCAGCTTTTATTGGCATTTCAAAACTCTTATGAGAAGAGTTCTTATTGAATGGTTTGACATGCAACAAGAGATTTTGGTTTGCATGACAAAAATGATGGAAAACATCAAGAATATATATAAAAAAGTTTTTTTCTTAGCCACAAATTAGGTAGACATCATTTTCACTCCCTTTCAAGAAGAAAGTGACTCTCCATCACCAATCTAGGTGGACTCGCACTAAGGTTGAGATGATCAGGAGAGCATGTTATTCTGTTACAATTTTTTGCAATGGAAATGTTTTGATTTCAGTGTTTAATCTTTGGAAATGCACTTCAATTAGTTATATTTTTATTTTAAGTGATAGACTAATTGATTTTGTGATATATAATGTAAAAAAATTGAACCTTTACTATTGGTATGGTTTCCCAAGTGGTAGACTAGTATCCAGTGGAAAACAACTATGTACTTCCTTTTTTGGAATCTAATAGAAAATTCCTATGTTTACAACAACAACAAAAATTCCATGAGAGATTGAGAATCATACCATTGAAAATTCTCATCCAAAATTCTTGATTTATAAAACTTTATATCACTTACTCGCAATTTCTCTAGATTGAGATGTCATTTCTACACTTAGGAATGTAATATGCATTAAAGGAATGTTGTGACCATTGAGGCGAACTTTTCTTTACTAGTAACAATATTTTCCATGAGAGATGGAGAATAATAACATTGTAAATTCCCATCAAAATAAGATATTGATTTATGGATTTTATATCACTTACTTGCAGTTCATCCATATTGGGACATGGTTTCTACACTCAAGAATGTGATATGCACTAAAGGAAAGGTTTGACATTGTTGAGAGTGATGGAAATATGTCAACCAAGGGGTTTCCTTAGCATACAGAGTTTCCTTGTCATGGAGACTCGAGACAATGTGGTCTCGAACTCCCTCAAGAATAATCTACCTCGCCTTTACCACACACTTTCTCCATTTGGCCAGATCATTAGCATCCAATGTTGGAGGCTTAGGAAAGTCTTGATTAATGAATTCCTTGAGGCTATTGTCTTTTAGTACTACTTCCATCCTGTCCTTCTAGTCTATGTAACTCAAGCTGCCTTCCAAGGCATACTCAAGTCTCAAACTGTAGAAGGCCATTTACCGACTCTAAAGTGTGAACTGCAAATTCGAATTTCACCTACACAACCAAACTGGAAATCTCCTCTTCTATATTTCCTTTAGATCTTATACCATGTTAAATTTTTAGTAGATTCAATAGCTCATGTAATTTTCTAAAACACAAGACAAGAATCTACTCTACTTTCAACAACAGAAACCAATAATGATCGATGAAAACAATAATCAGCATGAGGAAGAATATCAATCGCACATAACACAATATTTCTCTGGGGAAAGAAACTTCTCAAAAGCCCGACTCTCTATATTGCATTAATCAGAATAAAATGCAATTCTTGTTCTCACTAGAACAATCCCTGCACAAGTACAATCAACTCTCTACCTCACAAGCCCGCTCTAGCCAACACTTAGCCAATTATGTTGCCTGCCAAGCCCCTATTTCCTTACGCAATTCCTAAGAGGATCAACCCATTTTTAATTGGGAAATCCTTCTTCCAAAACTACACAATCCAAACTTAGGTCACCAATTGATTGCATGCATGATCTATACAACTCGGAAAATCATACAACTGATAGTACAATGTCCCTACACTCTAGTCTCAACTAGGCCTTCCTCTGAACTGCCATGCATGAATTATTTGTGAGTGAATCTTCAGTTAACTAGTGTGGCACTAAGGATGCACTGGTACACTAACTCACCAGTAAACCTCTACTAGCTCCTCCAACAATTAGAACTAGTTTAACTGACTGTAACTCAGTTGAACTGAGTTATCTAATTACAACTCCAAATAACTCAACCTGGACCCCTAAAATTTAGGGATCACACTTAAATGACTCCAGATATACTTCCAACTCGAAATTCATAAATAAGTTAAGTAAATTAAACTTAATTAGCTATTTACAAGTTGTTATGAGAATAGAATTCGATTTTAATTTACAATTTAATTCAAGGACAAATTAAATTGGAATTTCTTGTTGCTATTTGTAACACTCCTCTATCTTAACAGTCCTTGGTGTTACCTTTATATCTCTTATTCCTAAAATATCCCATAATGATTCTCCTTCATATTTAAGGCTTATTACCCTATGTAATGTTATATATAAAATTATCTCCAAATTTATTGTAAACCAACTAAAACCCATTCTCCCTTCACATATCCCTCCTCAGAAAACTAGATATGTGGAAGGAAGATAAATTATGGACAAAATACTATTATTCGATGAACACATTCACTTGCTTAATTGCAATAAGTCTCCAGGTATGTTCATTTAACTTGTTATTTCAAAGGGATTTGACAAATTGAGCTGACAAATTATTTTTCACATGCTCATTGCTTTTGGGCTTACATAAAGATGGATTCATTGGGTTCTTTCCCTCATTTTCTTCTCCATACTAGCTAATGGGTTTCCCTATCCCACTTTTTTACCCTCAGGGTGTATCAAGTAAGGAGACCCATTTCCCCTTACATATTTCTCCTCATGGCTAAAGGGATTGGAAAATATATCAACTTGGAACTACAACTTGCCCAGTTAAAAGGTCTTCCTTTTGATTCCCATGATCTCTCTTCTTCACACCAATAGTTTGTGGACGATACTCTTCTTGTGGGAATCCCCACTATAAAAGAAGCCACTACCCGAAATATATCATTCAATACTTCTCTAATGCTTCAAGAACCTCCACTAAAATGGAAAAATATCAAATCTTTTTTTTTAATACCTCGCTAGTTGTCAAAATTCACTTATCCCATTTTCTTGGTTTTCAATATATCTCTCTTCCATCCAAATCCTTGGGATCCCCTCTAACTGGAAATCCTCTCAGACAAAAGGTACTGGAAAATATTCTTCTTAAATTTGAAGCCAAGATTTCTTGTTGGACTTTCATATCACTTAATTTAGCTAGTCACTTAATCTTACTCAAATCTTTCCTTCAATCCCTCCCCGCATATCTTCTCTTAGCAATGGAAGCCCCCAAAATCCTTCCCAAAAAATATCATAAACATTTATTGGAACTTCCTTTGTGGAGGCACCAAAAGAGACAAAAAATGGTCTCTATTTGCATGGGACAAAATATGTCATCCGAAAAAAAGGAAGCCTCGGCCTTTGTGATCCAAATATATTCAGCAGATCCTTAAGTGTTAAAAATTGGTAGAGATGGATCAACTCAGAGCATTTATGGATCAAAATGTAGAAAAGTAAATATTCCCTCAATACCCAGGAATCTTAGCTCATCAAAATGACCTGAAACACTAAGGGTTCTCATATCTAGAATGCTACATGGAAAAACAAACATCTTGTCAAGGAACATAATTTTGGGGAAATCATAAATGGGAATAGTGCACTATTTTGGGATGACTCATGGTATTAGTGGTGAACATTCGATCCTAATGAACAACTTCACGCAACCAGGACTCCCTCATCTCTAGGGGCCAAATCTTTGTCGCACATTACTAAGACTCACCCCCTACACTTCCTAAATACAATTGGAAGTCATGGGAGGAATCGATTGAGTCTCCCTCCCCCCAAAAAATAAAATTATCAAGAAATAATTCAAAAACAAAAGAATTATGGTTCAAGAGGGAAATCATATTCTTCATTGGGGTTATCATCCTTCAGGAAATTTTAACCTCTTTCAAGCTTGTAGTCTTCTCACAAGAAACAATAATGAGAATGATCAAGGAAAATGGCATAAATATGGAATCTCAAACATTGGCCCAAAATCATTTTTCTTCTACAGCTTATGTTATGGAAAAAAACATTAACATGGGATTGTTGGCATTATGGCTAAAGTGTTGTCGTTGATGGCAACCCATACAAGTGATGGATCACTGTACAACAGGTCAATAGCAAACATTGATGAACAGCTCTCAAATATTGAAGAAAATAAGGAGTACACAGGCACACCGTTCAAAAGGTGCGTACACGCAGGCATGTCTTATATAGCGGTACATACCCGCAGGATACCCATTCATGGGTGCGTACCCCCAATGCACACACTTCAAGGCAAGTAAGCGCACACATAGGGTTTTCTCAAGGGTATTAGCCGACGGTATTGGTGTTATCATGGTTTGGCTCGTGGATTGGTTTATTTTATTATTATTATTGAGCCCATGATCCTTGATTTGAGGAAGAGCTTGCCTATATAAAGCAAGGAGATCATTTGGCTTAAGCATGTTTTGGTTGAATATCTTATGAGGGCAAGATCTGGTCTAGATCTAAATAAGGCGAATCTACTGATGGACTAAGATCTCTTCGGCGCATGTTCAGATCTGTAGATCTGACTGTCTAGGTTCTTTCTGAAGTCTTGAAATCATCTATGCCCGAAGGTACGCAGGTACAATGAGAGAAAAGTGCATACATACGCAGGAGCGTAGAGTTTCAGGTGCGCAGGTACGTAGGCATAGAAGGGTTTCAGGTGCGCTGGTACGCAGGCACAAAAGGGTTTCAGGTGCGCGGGTACGCAGGCACAGAAGGGTTTCAGGTGCGCCGATACGCAGGCACAGAAGGGTTTCAGGTGCGCCGATACGCAGGCACAGAAGGGTTTCAGGTGCGCCGGTACGCAGGCACAGAAGGGCTTCAGGTGCGGATGACCGCAG
>APFE031431378.1:8963-31543 GCA_000404065.3 Pinus taeda
CCCTCCCTCTTCTGGCCAACATAAATGGATTCTCACTGCCACACACTATTTCACCAAATGGATAGAAGCCATTCCTTCTAGACAAGCCAATGATACAGTGGTTATAGGATTCTTAGAAACCAACATCTTGTCTAGATTTGGTTGTCCTGAAAAGATCATAAACGATAATGATGTTGCCTTCAAGTCCAAGAAAATGATAAATTTCTGTAACAAATACCATATCACTTTAGGCCATTCCACAGCCTATTACCCTCAAGGTAATGGTCTAGCTGAGTATTCCAATAAAAGCCTGATTAATATTATTAAGAAATTGTTGGAAGAGAACAAGAAAAACTGGCACAAGAAACTTACAAATGCACTATGGGCAGACAGACTTACTATAAAGAGATATATTAGAACTAGCCCTTATGAGCTAGTTTATGGCATGGAGGTTGTATTTCCTTCATCTTTAGGAGTTCCTGTAATGAAATTACTTCAAGAAGCTCAAGTGGAACCCAATGAAATTCAAAGGAGAATAAATCAGACCATCCATTTGCAGCAAACCAAAGAAGAAGTGCACCAAAGATCCCAAGTGTTACAAGAAAAACTCAAGAAAATATTTGACAGAAGGACCAAAGAAAAATACTTCTACCTTGGAGACAAAGTTCTAAAGTGGGATTCCAGGACAGAAGACAAAGGAAAACATGGAAAGTTTGATTTCCTATGGAAAGGGCCATTTATCATCCAGACATTGCAAGGGAATAATACTTACTTTCTGCATGGATGGTACAAAAACAGAAGAAGGGCTAGTGAATGGTCGAATGCTGAAACATTACTTTGATCCAATTTTTTAATATATTCTGACTCTAACATGTACATACTATATCGTTGGTAATGTCATAGTTTGGATTGGATAGCAAATTGCTGCAATTGAAGCCCGAAGAGAAGGCCCTAAGCTTCACAAGTGTGTTGTCATACATATAATAAAGCAACCAGCAAAAGGAAATTTCATAACACAGTCAAAATCATTCAGAAAGCCATCTGATGTACTGTTCTTGACATTCCACCAGGGAAAGCCATCCCCAAGTGGAGCCACTGTTATACTCCTATACAAATAGGTGTCATATTTCATGATTGATTTGTTGAGCTATGTAATATGTTCATTCTTTTACTGTTGCAAAGGTTTTCCATATTTTCTGAAAAATCTAAAAAATTAAAAAATGTAAAGAGGGTATACCCTAAAAGAAAAATCAAAGGGTAAAAAGAATAAAATGGTCAAAAAAGTGAAAGAAATTAACCCCAAACAAAAATACACCATGAAAATTTGCAAGTCCAAGTGCCACTACTCTTTCATTTTCTGTAATAAGCATTGTGTGCAGCTTGTTAATTTATGCTACAATTGATGAATGGCCAAATAGCTTAATCTTGGCTAGTTCATGTTTGAATTTCCTGTTTTAAAGATAGAGAATAAAATCCGACCAAACTGTTTAATCTTGGCAGATAAGTAGACAGGTAGAGTAAATAAAAAGGAGCTCAACAGTTTAATTTGATCCCTTGGATGTAATAAGTGCAGACTTAGGTAGGCTTACCATGAAAAGAAAAGGAAAGTTGATAAGGCTTTGCCAGTCTAAGTGCACCCAAATAAAGAAGAAAAAATGTTAGGCCAAAGTAGGCAGGATAGGTAGATGGTGTTGCAAAATGATACTTGTGATAGATTATGTCTCTAAATGTGTTAATCTTTATCTCTATCACAAGTGCAAGGCAGACATTATACTTGATGCAGCTCAAGTGAGGCAAGATTACATAACTAACTCCCCTTCATACTTTTCCCTAATCATTCACTAATTTCCCCTAAGCAATAAGGTCTATGAAAAGACTTAGTGCTTAATATCACTCATAAACCATTCATTCCATTTCATAAACATTTCCTAAGTAAAACCCTATTTTACTTAGGAAAATGGCAAGCATTTCTCATATAAACCCTTTTTCCATCCTGATCCTAAGTTTAATTACAAAAGTCAATTGTTGTTATAACTTAGCGCTCAATTCATTTTCATATTAACTATTAACACTTATTATATAATTCCCATACAAACGTAACCCGTCTCATAATATGTAAATACATTAAAAAAACCCCGATATTATAAATACACCGCCCCGGTCAAATACAACCATAGTCATAGTTTAAACAAGAATTAACGGATTTATTCAGAATTTGTTAAGAACCTATCCCCACCGCGATAAAGGAATTATTTAACCCCCGGTTAATTAATAGCCTTTCCTTAACCATTCATTTTCCCTAATGAGATTAAACATTGTTTATTGTGTCGTCCCCACAGCATTAAAATCCCGCCATCACCAACACCCGTCCGCCGTCCAATCCCCACTCATTCATCCAACAGTTGACATCAATTTCGTGACCTCCCTTGTGACCGTGCTTTAACTCGCGATCACAAGGTGGTTTTCTGCCCATACAAAAGCCACGTGTCATCCGTTTAATGTGCTCGCTCGCCCTCTACTCAATACCACTCAGCTCCAAAAGCGGTGTGAGAAAACCGCTTACTGCCCTCCGCTGACATCAGGTCTGGTATTGCTTACGTCATCCACCCAATTAAATAAAAAATACCTGCCAACCTTCATTTTGTTAAAATAAACAGGCAAAACATGTTCTTCATTGTTATACACTACGTCCAGTGCTCCAGGCATAACAGCGACGCACTCCGAGCTGGCCATTCCACATACCATCATATAGTTTCCTCCTCAATAAAAGTACCTTTTCAGCTATCTCAGAGGCCAAAACTTTGTGCACCAATT
Organism: Pinus taeda; assembly: GCA_000404065.3. Classification (NCBI taxonomy): domain Eukaryota; kingdom Viridiplantae; phylum Streptophyta; class Pinopsida; order Pinales; family Pinaceae; genus Pinus; species Pinus taeda. Next base: position 11,757 of record APFE031431378.1, read on the forward strand.
GTCGGAATCTCCACAGGAAACTAACGCAATCTCCACAGAAAGTTCTAAAGGGAAGTAGAAGGCTCAGAACAACCTCCAATGTCCCAACCATAGATGGAGTTGTTTACGAGATAAGATTTGTTTACCAGATTGGGCTATTTTACCAGACAGAGAGGAACAGAGGTAAATAGGTCAAAGTGTATCAGATCAGGATTAAAGAGTATCCGTAAAGACAGGGTAGCCAGCACAGAGTCACTGAAGAAAACAGCTTCAAGCCAACTCACCAGGGCCTACCACCAGCGCAACATCAGTTTACCTTTTTTCTATTATAGAGACTAGCTATTTCTATTTCCTTATAAACTATTATTAGTCATCCTAGATATTATCTCACTCTACTATGAGATATTTATCATACAAATTTTTGCATAAATACCCCCTCAATTGGAGTATTGAGGGGTGGATTCCTAGACTTTGTTGTAATATTGAATATTTTGGAATAAAGTGTTGATTGGATCAACTATTGCATGGCTTACTAGATGAAGAATTGAAGCAGAGGACTTGTCACAGACTTCTTGAATCAAATACTGGATCAATAAGTCCTCTATATCTTGTGTTTTAAAGCTTTCTAAGTTTATTATATCATCTCTATTTCACAATCTAAATAATAAAGAAAAAGATTAATTTCAGAATATGCTTGATTGCACTCTGTTTTCAGTCATTATTGTTTCTTTGTGTTTTCTTCAGAATTAGGATAAGTAGTGAAATCTTAATTGCTCTTGTTTCTTAATTCTTTCATGTTGATTATTTGTTAAAGAATACTTAACTGCTTTTTATCAGTAATCATCCAATTTCCCTCTTTAAATAGGCTGAAGGATTCTTAACTACCCTTCACCCAATTTGAGCCCATTCCATCTATTTCAAGTCTTTATTTGTTCCCTGTTTGACTACCTTGCTCTGTGAAGCCATCCTCTGTTAAGAAACCAAATCCATTAAAGTCATCTCCCTTGACTCCATTAGCCCAATTGCCTGAACTACTCAGTCTTACCCTTCTGCTCTATTGAATCTCACCACCCGAACTCAAAAAAAACTCCTCAACCTCATAACTAGCCTAATATCTTTCAAAACAAAGCTAAATCATAAAGAGAGAGCCCTCTCCGGATATAGATTGGCTAGATTATGTATCTAAAAGATTAGTTTGTGGTTATCTCAGCTTCCTTTTCCTTTCTTACAACTTTTGGGAAAACTTGAGTGATAACAGAAGGGGTCTCATTTCCTTCATCAGACCACAATAAAATGCTATCTTCACCTGGGGTGAAAGGGGCTTTCCATTCTTCTTCTTCAGCAGCGCAGGTACACGACAAAGGAAAACAACCATTGTATGATGAAGGGCCTTCTAAAGGCCAAGACAGAGATTTCATTTTGGTTGAGGAAGAGGACACTGATTTGGGCTCCCAAAGCTCAAGACTCAAGGAGGTCATCAAAGAGAAAGAAACTGAGATTCGAAGCCTATCACTTGACCTTAAGAGGGCTAAATGGGTCATTAATTACCTTGATCAACAGGATAAGAAATTGGTGGACAAACAAACAATCATGGAGCTACAAAATATAAGGGAAAACCGGTAATTAGCAAAGAGAAGGAAAATCAAGCTAACTTCACTAGAGCAAGAAAGAGCAAGATAAGCTCAAAATCTTGGCTGAAGCTTCATTGGCCCAGCATAGCACCTGACATAGATCAATCATGTCAAATTTCAAGAAATTTGGTGAACTTTTTGACATTTTTGAATTTTTCAGGGAAAAAAACAGGTTTTTCCGGTAGGTGTGTAGCACCACCGGCGCTCGCTTTTGATAAGGACATCCATTTGAAGAAAGCTTGGCATTTTTGGATTCCTTATGAAAATTTATGCATGCTCAGAAATTACTAGGAAAATTTGACAAGTTTTGGACCTCCAAAAGGGCCAAAAACACCCCAAAAAATGCCCTCTCTGCCACTTTTTGGCCACACAGGAAGCAGCCTTGGGAGATTGCAATTTTGGAGAAGCAAATGGACTCCAAATCAAAACATTCAAGTTGTTCCAAAATGTAGACTCATAGGGCTTTCCAACGAGCTATCTTGCACCTGATTTGGACCTCGGGAAGCCTTCAAAAAGCAACTTGGAAAACGCACTACGCACAGAAAAAATGCCGCTACACAGAATGAAAAAGTGCCAATTTTGCTCAAAAACTCTGTTTTTCACCTAGTTTTCTTCTAATTTGACTTTTTCTCTGTTATGGTCAAATTCATTATGTGACATGATGTAAATTGATGTACTATGATGTAAAAATGATAAAAATTGACTTGATAAGGTAGGTACATCAGTTGTAGGTGGTTTAGAGTTGAATGAATCAGTTTCGTAGGTTTTAGAGGCAAGCTATTCCACTACCTATTTTTGTGTTCCTAGTTTAGATATGATTGAAACCACCCCTCTTATCATGGATTCGAACCCTGATGGATAGAACAGGTGGTTTGGAGGTCTATATCATGTGTTTTTTCAGTCATTTATAAGGGTTGGACTCCTGTGGATGCATTGAGCTACTTTGTACATCACTTCTGCAGTTTGGCAAGGAAATAAACTAGGGTTTTGCAGCATTTTGTGGGATTCTTGTGGTAATGTGAATTAGCATTGTTTTCTTCTCTGTAATTTAGTTTATTGGATTTCAGAGATCTGTGGTGTGTGCTTTTTGAATCTTTCTCTTAACCCTGATGATGGATCCCATTTGGGATTCGAAACGTTGGTGTAAAAATTCACCTACTGTGGACTCTCCGATCAAAGATTCAAAAATTCAGTTTATCTTGTGTTTATTTGTGCCATCATCTCTCTCTTTCAGCATAACTAAATGAATCAAGTTTAAAGTTGGAATTCATTGGTGTTTCAATGCTCTACCTTGGGGTTTATTTAGTTCTATATGTTTTCTACTGTTTGAAAAGGACTCATGACAGTTGCATGCCCTCTCCAGCTCCTCACCAGTCTTTAGACTCACCATTACACTCATTTCAAAGTGCTAAAACACTTGCCTACCTCGCCCCACAGAAACCTCTACAAATCTGTGTTCATTTCCTAGATCCAAAGCTGCCTTCCCCATCTGAGCCAGCAACCCAACCATTAAATTCAATCAAATTCCTCTGAGCAAGAATACCTAGCCTAAAATTAGTTTTTATATCCATCATCTCAAGCTTTCCTTGATAAATTTTCATTGAGATTGACAAGGAGAGAGCCCTCTCCCGACCTGGTAGGGCTAGCTACCAGGTTAAGCGTGGTTTGATGTTACCCTAAACCTGCTTTTCTCAACCTGAGGTAGATTTAGGCTATAACATAGCAGAGAAATGGGTTCTCAGGTATTTGCATGGCACTAGTGATTATGGTTTGTGCTACCAAGGAAGACCAGGATTAGACAGAGTGTTGGATATTCGTGGCTTTGTTGATGCAGACTGGGCTGGAGATTTGGATCAAGATCTACAAGTGGGTATGTGTTTAACCTATTTGGAGGTTCAGTCAGTTGGATGAGTAAGAAACAATCTGTAGTGGCACTATCAACTACAGAGAGAAAATACATGGCAGCCAGTCATGCAAGCAAGGAAGCAGTTTGGTTGCAAAGATTGTGTTCAAGTGTGAGGTTGGTACAGGGAGCTATAAGGATAGACTGTGACAGCCAATGTGAAATTTTCTTGGCAGAGAACCATACATATCATTCAAAGACAAAGTAAATTGATGTTCAGTATCACTTTGTGAGGGATATGATAGAAGACAAAAAGGTGTTGCTGGTAAAGCTGGATACTTTGAAGAATACTGCAGATGCATTGAAAAAATCTATGAGCTTTGAGAAGTTCTCTTGGTGTAGAGAAACAATGGGCATTGCATGGCTAGATAAATGACTAAGCTCTCTTGTGGCACCCTGTGGAAATAAAACAACAAGTGGGAGAATGTTGGGTTGTGTTATATTCTTTCCATGACTAGCCCACGTAATTAACTAGGGGGTTAGAAGGGGGGTCGAGCCCCCCCTTCGTTGCACCGATTGCATAGCGAGGGGAGTCACAGGGGGTTTGAGGGGTGCAGGTAACCCCACTCTATGGGGTCCGAGACAGCGCCCCAAAAAATTTTGGTTTTGGACCCTATATTAGGTTGGGCGGACCTACTTATGGTTTTTTTCATGTTTTTCGCACACAGTTTTGGACGCGATGGTTTTCTGTCCATGGTTTTGGACGCAATGGTTTTTGGTCCATGGTATTGGATGCTTAGGCATGTATAAATATGTATTGTAACGTTGAAAGGAACATAATGAAAAATCAAGCTAGTAGTCCCAGTTTTGGGATCCAGGGGAAAATCTTTATGTATATGTGTTTTATGTGTTATGCACTCGCATTGTTTATTTTCTATGTTTTAGAATTCGTATGTAAGTAATTTCTGTATGGGGTTAAAACCTATAGTCGTCTTCCTAAGCTCCGACAAACATGCATAGTAAAAGACTATATTGCATCCTTTAAGACATTGGCCATCCTCACAGAAGGTCTGGGAGATGAATTCTAATTGGAATGTTTTATAAGTGGTCTCAAAGAAGCAATCCAAGCCCATGTATGGATGCACCACCCACCCACATGGATGGACGCTTGCAAAAAGGCTATCGAAGTAGAACATGCTTTAGCTACCCAGTCGCTTCATCCAAATTTCATAGCCAAGGGATGCCCCACCCAGGCTCAGGGCACTACCCAAACACTTAAGGTTCAAAAGGTGTCCCTGCAGAAATGGTTGAAAGAAGAAAACAAGGATTGCGTTACTACTGTGATGACAAATACTCCCCGAGGCATAAATGCAAGGAACCCAAATTCTTCCAAATTGATGTTACTAATCACATCTCATATGAGGAAGCCCCACCCCTTGAGGGACCAGAGGAGGAAGATGAGGACACCCAACACGACAATGAGCTCCCAGCGACGCCAGAAGAACCAGCTATCTCGCTACATGCTTTGGCAAGCAATTATGCGTCCCAAACTCTAAAAATCATAAGTTTTATTAAACATCTTTGTGTAGTAGTATTGATTGATAGTGGCAGCACTCATAAATTTATTCATTAGAGAGTTGCTGAAGTTTTTCATTGTTTTTCCAGGGCAGTCTCTAATTGCTAGGTCCATATTGTTGATGGAGGGACAATGAAATGTGAAGGTCTATGCGAAAATATCAAACCCTTGAGTTAGGTCAACACCATACAATCACTCCTTAAGGAAGGAGAACACTCCACAAGCCATATGCTTGTTCATACAGTAATCCTTGACATCTCTCCATGGGGAGTCCCTAGCCTCTATATAGGCCTCATACATACAATACCATGGGTCATTACCATGGTTCCCTCAATACCATCTATCTAATATAATGGGCTTAATATTATATTATTGCTAACTACTTGCGGTCCCTTACATGATATGGGTTAACCACTTTATTTATTACTATGGCCCATTCCATTATTACATTATTCCATGGGGTACCTCCCTTTGTACCCCATACTATCCCCCTAGGTATACATTTCTTGAGAGGTATACATTTATGGTAGCCAGTCTCCCAGCCTCCCAAGAGAAATTGCGTAATCCTTTCCAGTCAATCCCCATGTATGTGTCATGTCATTCCTGAAATTTTCTTTGGTTTTTGCTAACAGATTTCTTACCATGCATGTCGCATTATCTCCAGAACTAGCAGGTGTTCGTCTGCCTCTCAGCAATTCAGGATCAATGTCCTCCAAAATTGACGGAATTGCAACTAGAGCAGCAGTTGAGAAAGTGTCTACAAGTTTATTGATCTATGAAGACACCAAGTTGATTGTAGACAAGGACATCAAGCTGAAATAGCAAGAGGTAAATGTTGCACGCAAGCACATTTGGGGTAGACCTCGAATATTGCTAGGTTTATGCAAACATTCACAAGTCCGGCTTGTATCGTATTGCATGCAAATATCCCGCATTCCCTTGCGCGGACATCATACACTAGATCATCTCGCACACTAATCCTGAGATAATGACATTGAGTAGGGTCAGAAGGACAGAACTTGCTACCTTGAGGGCACAGGATTATGACGAGACGTATCATATTTTGAAGCCCATGATCATCATGGAGACTCCCTTCAGCATACCCAACAATAATGCTAACTCCAGAGAAATGTTGAAGAAATGGGTGAAGGAGTGGTGAAATTCAAGATGACACCCAACCAAACCTACAAGACGAAGATATTGCAGAAGGTGTGTCAATACTTGGTCATATTTGCATGTCGATTGTATGGCCAAGAGAGCATGGAAACCTTCCCACAGAGTTGGGTGTTGGACCATATAGCCAGAGAAGGTAAAGCATGCAACTAGTCTGAGATGTTGGCTCATTAGCTGAAGGAACAGGTAGCAAGGGCTCGAAAACCCCCCAAAGGTATGGAAATAGAAATCTACATGTCCAGTTACATATTGGATGCAATCTGTGCCCATCAGGACTTCCCAGGCTTAGAGTGGGCATGGCCATTAGCAGAGACCTATGTGAAAACTTATTGTAAGATGTTGTCTGAATGCAGCTTCAGAGGAGTTATCACACAGTTGGCCGATCATTTTATCACCCCAGTTCACAAGATGATATTCGAATAGGATCCACCCTACATGTCGAAAGCAGCAATGGAGGCACTAATTGAAATAGTTGATTGGTATGCCTCGCCATCTGGCACCTTCATATGGATGTATAGCGTGGAGAATCCTCCGCATGTTCTACCAAAGATTTCCTTGGAAAAACTTGTCATGCAGGAAGTATCATATCACATCTCAACAGGATTATTAGCTAGGTTACACCAGAAAAAGAAGGCACCTTGGCCCACTCTTGCGTAGTGCATCAGGTTATACAAGATACAGAGTTTCAAGCATGCGGATGTCAAAGCAGAGGAGATGAAGAAATATCCACTCGACGCCTGAAGTTACAATATGTATGACCCACATTGTTTTGTGAAAGACCATTATACGAGAATACAGTTCAACTGGATCCATGGGGCATGTCATTGGGCGGAGGAAGACCCATGGAGATATTGTTATAGCTTCTCTAGACCCAATGAATAGTTTGGCTTTGTTGTACAATTTTTAGCAAAGAGGCATGAAGCAACATCCAGGAGAGCACCAACACCAGCAGATGCAAAGGTAAACATACCAGTGTGTGCCAAGGGCAAGAGGAAGATTGTTGACAGCATGGAGGAGGAGCAAAGTTGCAAGTTCCGAGTAGATCCACTTATGGAGAAAGTAGTTATGGCCATAGAGGCAAATAAGTAACAACACGATAAGAGAAACGCGCAAAGGCGGAGAGAGAAATGGAGAATTGAGGAAATGGAGAAGGAGTTGCATGAGTTGAAGGAGCAACTCTCGAAGGAAAGGGAGTTGCGCAGACAGGAGAAGGAAGCACAGCATGAATAGGTACAACAAGGGGCACAACTTGTACAGATAGATGAATATGTGCCCGTACAGGTAGTGGACTCATCAAAACTGTTGGCATCAGCAGACAGGGTGAACCATTGCAGGAGTAGGACTTTGCTCAGGAGATGGAGAAAGAACTTGAACAAATGGATATGGATATGGAGCAACAGGAGTTAGAGAAAGACAACAACCTCATGCCTCAATGCTAAGAGGTTGACCTACCAGCTTCATTGCATCCATAAGAGGAGCAAGTCCTAAATGACCAAGGAGACACTGAGATCCCTAGACATCATCCGGAAGGGGAGATGAACAACATCTCATTCGACGAGTCTCAATATAGAGTTATGCAATCTCACAAAGTGTCAACTCCGGATGATCACACATCTCCTGCGCAGTTTGAGGAATGAGTGATTGTGTCTGACATGTGCAAACATCTAGCAACGTTTGTCGATGTTACCATGGCATATGTTGAAGCCACTAGCTTGATTGTTCACTATTTGATAGTTGAGAATGAGCAAATGGCTAAGGAGCTACAAATGGCCAAGCAGGGAGGAGAATTGGTTGCAGCATCCACCTGAGTAGAGTTGAAGAAGGAAATACTAGATGAAGTATTGTCCCTTGACACAGTCATGTGGGCACTGTATTCCAAGTTTGGTACTGCGCATAAGTCAGTTGTTGGCAGCAACGATGTGCTAGGAGAGCATGTATCTTGTCGAACATGCATTCCACTATTGATTACATGCAAACATGGACATGAGATACAAGGGAGCCCCGCTTCACTTTCCTAAGATGATGAAGCCCATAGTGGTTGAGCTAAAGGCGCGCATCCGGAGTCAGATCCGGAACTATGAAGATCTCCCACGGCTCATCACTAGTATACAAGCTTCACATGCATGGGTATTGAAGAGTATGGATGTTCTTGTGCGCGCACATGTGATACCATCTATTGGGACTCTCAACCAGGCGAAGACAAAGGCACAGGGCTGACTGGAGCTTGACTCGTACTTTGATGAGTTGATGCGCATAGCCACCAGCCCAGACTTGGTGATCAATGTAGACACCATGCACAAGTATGTTGTTGGTCCGGATGCACTGAAGACAATGTTGCACATGATTCCAGACGAGTTAGAAAGAGGAGCCCGAGTAGTGTACCCAGATGCTACAAAGGTAAGAGTTCATTTCCATAAAGATATCACCTTAGAGTACATGAACACCATCACGTATTACCGAGATTGGAATCAGTTTGCTATTGTTAACCACCATGAGGATGTCAAAGAGCTGGTCTTCCAACAGTTGTCCGAGTCATAGTGATGTCTTGCATGGCTTGCTCAATCCATTTTGTCTCACATGCATACATGTGCGTTGTAATGTAACATCATTTCAAGTGTAAGTCAAGTGTCAATAGTTAGATGTAACAGTCATAGAGTATATGAAGAGTCATGAGGGTAGTTGAACTGTCACAAAGGGGAATATCAAGGGCCACCCCACCCTTTGTTATAAATAGTCCCTCATAACTCATTATATGGGATTTTGGTCAGCCAAGCTTCTGATAAGACTATCTTAAAGAGAGCTTAGACAGTATTGTAATGAGCCTTGGATTCTCCACTGTGCAGAGCTAGTACATCTCTTTGGAGGAGCAGGAGGCTATGACTGTAACATTATGCTGTCGAAACTAGTAGTTGGACATGGATGTATTATATGAATGGAACTTACACTTCTTAATATAACAAGAGACAACACATTTCATGCATATGTTGTATTGTATTTCATCTATATGTTTACTCTAAATTATATATGTATCTGTTTTCTTACGCATGCATGTATAGCTATTTCTATGTATGTAAGTATGAATCTTTCTTAAATGTGTTATTGGTTTAGCCATCACTTTGGATTGCTAGCTTGCATGCCTTCCATGTTGTGATGCATCTTTTCTCATGTGTTCCCTTCTTGACTCCATGCTATCACAGGTTTCCAAGGGGGCACACTCACCTCAACCCCCTGCTTGTTGCATATGTCACACCCTTGCTACCAACATGGACATCCTACTTGCCTCTATGCGAAATCGCAGTCAAGGAATTACCATATGACCCACTGCTAGGACTCCTACACCAAACAATCTGAGGTCTAATTGGGAATTCGTATCGGGGAGATCCCCAGACATGTTGGTGGGTCTAGCACCGTCAACACATTTACAGATACTCATGAAAATTCAGGTCACGTCCAGTCTAAATTCGACAAAGATAACAACTTCATTGAGCACATTCAACACATCCACCAGTAGGTCCATGATATATTGGATAAATTCAATGCTAAGTACAAGCAGCACAATGATCAGCATCGAGTATCGCACAAGTTCGAGGTGGGCAACAAAGTTTGGCTACATTTGCATAAGGAGCGCCTCACTAGACCTCACCGCAAGCTTCACCAAGGTTGTAGGGGAGAATTACTTCGAGCTCAAAATCCCATCGTTCCTTGGTCTGCACCCAGTGTTCAATCTAGACCACCTTCAGCCATACTTTCCACCATTGTTGAACACATCCAACATTACATAACAACTCATACCAACATAGCTATACCCATACTACATGGAATAGGCTACTACTAATTAGCTCATGGACATGCAGATGAAGCACACTCACCAACAAAGTATCCATCTATATCGATTTGTCAAAACAGGCCAGCTCATTCACAAGGTAAGTGATTCACCAAGGACCAGGTTCAGCAGAAACTTCCTCACCCCATGGAGACTCTGCACGTGATGGGGTCCATTGCTTCCTAAATAGGCATGACTGATCCAAGTGGATATGGGTGTCCACCCACCTATTCCACGTACACCTCCAGTAAATTTCATCTATTTCCTTGTTTATTTCAACATTTACTATTTTTAGTAGTTTTGATCCCCTTAACAATGTTTTTTTTTAGGTCTGCAGAAGGCTTGTAACCATTGGTTAGGGCCTATCACAAATCCTATAGTACCTAGAGATACCTTTCCAGCAAGGCATCGTACGCGCCAAATAGAGATAATATGACCAAGTTACAACCCAGGGAAGTTGGTTTCCTAACTAACCCCGACAGGGCCCACAAACTCTTGGCATTACATATCCTGGGGTTAGGGTTTTGGTTGTCTAGGGTTTTCCCTTTTTGTTCAATATTAAGTAGGCCCTTGAGCCTCATTGTAACATAGTTTAGAGGTAGGTAGCCTTCACATCTCTTCTCAGAGATAAGCTACCATTGCCTGAGCTAGTTTATTTCCATTCTGTTTGTAAGCATATTTCAGTATTTTGATATTAATGAAATGAAGTGTCATTTCTACTGGATCTCTGGATTTATGGTTATATTTGTAATTTGTCAGTTCTTGTTTAATTTTGGATCATAAAGGCCTATTATGATTTAGGGCATGATGATATTCTAGTTATTTAATTAATCAAACATTTTTTTTATTGTTTTTTTTGTTAATCTAGGTAGAGCCTAGGTCGGGGCCAGCCTACTTATTGGTTGGAAGAAGATCAATCCACCCATAATGGTACTCTTATCACTATGATTGTGTGAGCCTTTGGTCAAGCCTGGACACCCCTTAGGGAGTTTAATCCCCCCCAAACTGGCTTCCACTCCTCAGCCCCTCCCCATGAGGTTTGAACCTATGACCTGGCAGGTACTAAACCCCACACAAACCAACTGGTCTACACGTCATACGTTGTACTTGTTATTTGGTCAAATTTTTATTTTTTGACTATAGTAGTCCTTTACGCTAATCATTTTTAATTTTGTCACTTATTTTGTAGTCATATATTTTATTCATGGACTAAATTAGTCATTTAAGTTAGATGCTTTTAGTTGGGTCAGTTATTATCTAGTTGTATACTATATCCCTAGACTAAATTATTTTTTTATGTTAGTTGTTTTTAGCTGGGTCACTTAAAATTGCTCAATTTAGTATTAATTCACTTGAAATAATTATGGTGGCTAAATTTTTTAGTTGCATAGTCACTAATATCTAATTTTGTACTAGTGCAGGAGGTCATATATTTTCTTACCTTGGGAATCTGATGTAGGTGCATAGTTGGAGCACAAAGTTCAATGAAGACTAGACTGAGGCTTACCAATGTGATAGGATGGTCACTTGATGATGCTAGGAGATATTTTAAATGTATTGTAAATATTGACATTAGGAAATGAGTTTTGTTACTTAGAATAAATATTTCCTAATGTAAATGAAGCTTCAGTTTTCCATATTTGTGAGAAGGGAAAATGAATCATCACTTATGACTCTTGGTTACCCATGTTAGCTTTCCTTATAAAGAAATGAGTGGTTGAGAAGAGTATGGGAGTGTGCAAAAGAGGTAAAAGTAAAATAGATGTAGGGAGGAGAAGCTCCAGCGTGAGGAGGAGAGGCAGAGGATGAGAGGCCTAGGTTTCACATGCCCACATTGTATACGTGGCCAACTTAATATATGTTGAATTTGATTAACGAAGAATTGTGTTTACGTGCCTCTATGTGTGTGCATTTTCCTTTGTTTGTCCGTTATTAATGAATTTGTTTATCTAAACTTGTTAAGGATTTAAATTTGTTGAGAAATGTGTCATGGTTGTAAGTCTTTAGGTTAGATTGATCCAAGTTGTTTGTTGATGTGGAAATTCAAATTTTCTCAGTTTAATCAAGGAAAAATCAAATTGAGAATTTCTTGGTACATTTTCAACAATCCCTCTCAGCAAGAAAGGGATTATCGACAACCCCTATCCTACACCTATGGAACTCGAACTTCCCTCTTGACAAGCCCATTGTCAAAATGTCAGCATCTTGTTCCTCTATTGGAATGTAATGCAACAACATTATCTTCCTTTGCACACAATCTCACAAATGGCTTAATGAAACTCTGATCGATCGTGAAAAATAGGATTCTCAAAGAGCTTAATGAAACTCTGATTATCACATTAGATCATAGCTGGATCCATCATCTGACCAACCAATCCAATAAGTATCTTTCTCATTCATATCACCTCACAAGCTTCTTAACTTGCAGTGATGTATTCTACTTCTACCAATGTGAGTGCCACAGATCTTTACTTTGTGCTATAGTAAGAAACAACTTTAGACTCAACACTGTAAATTCCTGTACTCTTTTGGTTTGATGGAATCCCCACCCAATTTTTATATGTGAAGCCACACAACTTTACTCACTATGTTTGTTTGTACCATAGTCCATACTAGGTAGTGCCTCTGAAGTACCATAAAACATGCTTAGCTTCCCTCCAAAATAATTTGGTTGGCCTAACCATAGTTTAGCTCAGTTGGTTGACTACATAGCACATATATGGTAATGTGTTCACAAGGTACATCAATGAACCCACTAGTTGTTTATAAATGGTAGCATCCACTTCCACACCTAAAGTGGCATCCTCCTTCCTCCAGTTGGTCACGAGAGGTGTGTCCATGGTGTGAAACTCTCCATGCGGAATCTATGTAGTTTCTCATTTGCATATTTTCCTTGAGAGACAAATAGTTCCACATCACCTTTCCATAATTACAAGACGAGGAAGTAGCGCATGAGACCCATGTCCTTCATTTCAAATTCTCTTACAAGGTCCTCCTTGCAAGATTTGATCAGTTGTTCATCACTAGTTAAAATTAAATCATCAACATTTAAGACAATAAAGAGAAATTTACCTTCTACCAAGATATGATAAAGGTTTTCATCTGCTTCACTTTTGGTGAAGCCCAAACTAGTGAGATAGCTATTGATCCTGGTGTACCAAGCACAAGGTGCTTGTTTGAGACTATACAACACTCGCTTGAGTCTACAGACATGAGACTCTCGATGTACACATCTACCTCAATAACTCCATTGTAGAATGTTGTTTTTACATCCATCTGGTGGATATTCCACCCCATCTGCACAAACATATCAAGGATTAATCTAATGGATGAGTACCTTGCTACAAGAGCAAAGGTCTCCTCATAGTCAATTCCTTCAACTTGAGAGTACCCGTTGGCCACAATTCTTGCCTTATACTTCTTTATTCTTTTGTATGTTTCCTGCTTTACCTTGAAGATCCATCTCTAACCCACAACTGATTTATCTATTGGCCTTGGGACCACTTCCTAAGTATTGTTCTTTACAATGGATTCATATTCCTCCACCATTGCATCAACCCATACAAGTTTCTATATTGCTTCCTTGAAAGAGGATGGCTCATTCTCTACAATCTCAGTCATTAAATCCATATAGCCAATGCAATGATCTAGTGACCTTCTCTGTATGTGCACAATTGAAGGAGCACCCACATTTTCCCTTGCATCCTATACAAGTCTCTTGGCTTCCCTATTTCTTGTCCTGCCTTCTCTGGATGGTTCTACTTGAGTGGTTTTCTCCTCAATTCTTGGTTTCTCCATAGCTTCTTGAGGTTCCTCCTTTGGATCTAAAACATCCTCTTCTGGTGGGATCTGAAGCTCCCTCTCAAGAGAGCACCGCATTGCTTTCTCCTCATCAAATTTTACATCCCTTCGCACAAATTTCATTCGAAGGGATGGAAAGTACACACTATAATTGTGGAGAGTTTCCATTTAAACCACAAATACCCCCAATTATGTTGTCAACTCAAAAAATCTTCCTTAATTCTTTGGTAATGTCATAGTGGATAGAGGCTCCAAAATTCCTAAAGTGCGACACATCCAACTTTCTCCCTGAGAAAGCCTCCTCTGGTATAATCATGACCAAAATCCGATGAGGATTTTGGTTCTGCAAATAGATATTTGTGTTGCATACCTCGACCCACAAGTGCAGAGGTATGCCTTGGTCATGCAACATCACCCTTGCTCCTCCCACAATGCTATGATTCTTTCTCTCAACCACCCCATTCTGTTGTGGGTTGTAGGTTGTTTTCAACTCTCATTGAATGCCTTCTTTTGCATAGAAATTATTAAATTCATTTGACATGTACTCACCTCCATTATTGCTTCTAAGATTCTTCACCTTATTGTTGGTTTCTTTCTCAACCAATACCTTGAATTATAAAAACTTGGAGAATGACTCATCTTTCTTCCGCATGAAGAATATCCAACACTTTCATGAGAATTCATCAATAAAAATGACAAAATATTTGTGTCTGGTAGTGGAGGTTGTTGAGAAAGGCCCATAGATATCAGAGTGGATCCTTTCTAGGACTGCATGTGCTTTTCTTTCCTGATCATGGAATGTGGATTTTGTGTACTTCCCCAAAGTACATTATTTTCATATATCCTCCTACTCAAGGGCTCCTTTGTGGAGGCATGCAGTTATCTGCTACATAATTTTTAGGGCACCATGATGCAAATGGCCAAGACTTTTGTGTCACAGTTCATTGACAACATGGCTCTGCACCTTCTTCACCATAGTGCTTAATGTAGCATAGTCTTCCACATATAGATTATGCAGGTTCTTCACATGAACCCTTTTCTGCTTCACATGTCCCATGGCTATGTATCTAAGGAATGCCTTTCCTTTGTTGAAGCTCACATCATAACCGCACTCTTCCAAAATTGCAAGAGAAATGAGATTTTTCTTTAGGCACGGAACGAACATGACATCCTTGAGCCTAAGGGGGGAGCTAGACTCCCTTTGAAAGGTGATTATACCAACCTTGGTCACGTTATACCTTCTGTCATCCCACATCTCAATGTGCATCTGCAAATATTTTTCTTGCACATCACTGAAAATTTGTCTACACCCTTTCATGTGGAACGATGCAGTTAAGTCCAAGTACCAGACTCTCCCCATCACTATGTTGTTCATGCATGTGATAAGGGTAAAGTCAAGCTTGAAATGTGTAGCCAAGGCTTCACTTACAACTCTTCCTATGGTCTTCTTACTTTCATTTTTGTGTGGACACTATTTGGCATAGTGCCCGAATTCATGACATTGGAAGAATTTAATTTTGTAAAAAAAAATTATTCTTGCCCCCTTAGCTGGACTCTGGTTTGGAATGATATTTCTTCCCTCTTCCCTTCTTTGTCTTTCCATCCAATCCAAAGTTTGCTTCATCCTTGCCCTTGGATGAAGTCTCATCTCTAGTTTTCAGCCTTATTTCCTCCTATACCAAATCATACCATAAGCGCTCCCAATTCGATAGTTCTCCTTCTCGTTGACCAAATCTTGATAGCTATGCCAACACTTGGGAAGGCCCAGAAGGGCTAGGATTACCAATTCATCTTCATGGACATTAACACTAACCCTGCCAAGTTCATCACGACATTGTGTGAACCTGCTCAGATACTAAATAATAGTGATTCTTTTGCATCTTGATACTTTGAAGTCTATCATTGAGTGTAAGCTTCTTGTGGTCACTATTATTCTCGAGCAATTTTTTTAGCACTCTCCACATTGCAAATGGAGTTTCTTTACCATAGATATTTGAAACAATGTGACCTCGTACTCCCTCCAAGATTATTCTCATCACCTTGGCTACATCTTTCTTCCACTGTGGTTTTGGGCATCATGTTCCGATGGTTTTGCAACATTTTTCTTGATGTATCCTAGAAATCCATTTTCATCCAATATTGCCTCCATGTGCTGAGATTAGAGTTGCCTTTGAACGCTTATTGTTGCCTCAACCTGTTGAAGGTCATCTTCTCACTTCTAAAGAGATCTTGCTACACTGAGATCCAAAGTCGAACCTCCTGAGAAAAAACTTCAAAATTCCTGCTCTAATGTGAATCTGGCTTGGATACCATGAAGAAATTACGATGTAGATTTGCAACTGCTCATGACACTTTAATCAAAATCACAACACACAAACCTACTATACTACTTTGTGGAAATTAATTCACAATTTAGAACAAAAATCTCAGACATGCAATAAGAAATCATACACGTGTAAATAGTATTTTTCCTGGGGAAAGTAATCTACTAAAATACCCAATGACTACTTGCATTAATATGATGAATAGAGATGTATTACAATTTATTTTCTCCACTGAGAACAAGCTGCAAGTGCATAACTTGTCTCTCTGCTCACTAAGAAGATTTCACCCAGACTTAGTCAATTTCTTCCTTTGCTTGAGATCCTATTTCCTTGTGTTGTTCCTTGAGAAATTAGGCCCCTATTATTTAGGAATTTCTCCAAAATGGATTGTGAAATTCCTTAGGCTCATCATCTAATTGCATGCAACACCTGTACGCTCAAGACTAGTCTACAACTAATGTTACACTACCTTGGAATCTCCACCAAGCCTGAGGAACTTGAATTCTTTGCATGTACTAGCTATTTTGGATCAATTGATTGGTTAATTGAATGATCAATGAGTTTGAGTGAATTCCTACTGCACAACTGACCTTCACTTAGTTCCACCAACAATTATAACTAGTTTAACTAAAAACAACTGAAGCTAACTAACTTTGATTGCTACAAAATAGCGATCACACACGCTTAATTGAACTCTAACTCCTCCAACTCGAATTTACTAAGGAAATTGAGTGACACAAGCCATTTCACACAAGTTAACTGCATTCAAGATGTCAATTGATGTGGAAAATCAATTTTTCTCAATTTAATCAACGCAAAATCAAATTAAGAACTTATTTCTGCATTTTTCAACATGTCTATCTACACTTGTTAAGAATTGAAATCTATTGAGAAATGTGTCATGGTCATAAGTGTTTACGTTAAATTGATGCTTTGGCTTAGATGAAGCTTGAAGTTGGATTATTTACCCTGAGTCTATGAAGTTGTAACTTCATACTGCTGCATAGTGTTGGCTGATGATGTTGTAGTTTTGTACATTGGGGCATGTGTTGTTGTAACTTCATGTTGTGGTCATAGTTGTCACTAATGTGTTTTGGATATGTTCCTAGTATGAAAAAGTGAGGTGTATCATTGTTTCTGGTACATGGTAGCGCACATATGTGTTGTATAAGCCATGTGTTGCTAGTGTACAGTTGTGAGACCCCGTAATCCATTGAATAGCTTGAGATTATTCCCTGTAGCTTTAATTTTTGTGTGTGTTAGTCGTACAGTGTTGGTGTTGTGTTGTCATCGTTCCAAACTGATGATAGAGTGGTTGTTGATCGACCGTGTGTGAGTGAGTGATGTGAGAGAAAACACAGTACCTCTATTAGAGTGAAATCATGCTCTTTTGTGTCGTGTTCCAAAACTGTGAGGATTATGTGTGTGATTGTTCCCTGTGTGCTAGAATATGGATGGTGTAGAACTCACAGGGAATGGAACGTTGTCATAGGAAACTTGGGCTCCTTTTCATGTGAATGTTGTCAAAAACCCTTTTGTGATTGGTTGCGTAGGGTAAATGAATTAGCATTGCAACCTCTATGATGAAGGGATAAATAGTTTGATTATTGTGTTAACAAGCAAGAAAACAATGTAGAGAATCGACCTTGTAGAGGAGAAAGTTGGTTCAGCTTCCTGGGAATACGAAAATATAAGTTTGGGGTGCTATCAAAATATTTTGTAGTGCCTACAAAAAAACAATTTTTTGGGTTGTGTTTAAGGTTTACTTATTGGTTGTGCCATTCATAAGTTGAAGCCCTTGTAAGTTGAATGAGGTTTGGAAAGTGTAGGAAGGCATGGGAGAGACCTCTCATAGCATTTGTGAAGGAAATATCCACATTCTCTTTTGACTGTTATGTTTAATTAATTTGCAAAATTTCCAGAATTGGATTCTAAATCACAAAGTTGTGTTTATGGGTGTTATTTTGTCCTAAGGTATTGGGATTTGTTGGAAAATTAATCCCAACCACCACAGTTATTAAACTCACAACAACCATACTTGTCAAGTATATTTATTTTTCAGGTTGTAGATTTTGTTTGCAGACTGAAGGATAGATTAAATGAAGTTCTAAGGAGGAGTACAAATTCTCCATTCCACAACACATCTGTCAGACCAAGAGGTAACTCCTCAAATCAAATCATATTATTCATTTAGGTTGTTCATTATTATATACAAGTGGGAGAGATTGTTCAGTTCATCTCCCAATGACCCTCCATCTTCTCTATTATTTATTTACATTAATTACAGTTGTTCACCCAATCCCTATGATGAGGTGTCAACATTCTCCCCTTAATCTGAAGGGATGTTGGTGAGTCCAAGCATCGTTCTGAATCTTTAAATCTTTTCCCTTCCAAGCACTTTGGTGAAGATGTCTGCAATTTGCATTAGTGGAACAATGGCAGAGACGGATTGTTTTGGCCTCAACATGATGTCGAATCAGATGATATTTAGTATTGATGTGCTTCGTTCGATCATGGAACTTTGGGTTCTTGGCCAACTTTATTGCCAAGGTATTGTCAATCATGAGTGGAGTCGATTGTACTTGTTTTACCTGCAAATCTTCAAGAATATTCCTGGGCCACACAATTTCTTTTGTTGCCTCAGCTGCTGCCACATATTCTGCCTCTGTTGTGGAATCCGTTGGAACTGATTGTTTGCATGATCTCCAGGAGATAGCTCCTGATCCAAGACTCATAGCATAACCTGAATTAGATACCCCAGTTTCTTTGTCTCCATAGAAGTTTGAATCAGAGTATCCAATCAAGCAGAAGTCGCCCACCTATGTATATTTGATTCCAAATTCTTCAGTTCCCTTCAAGTACTTTAGAACTCTTTTTGCAGCAGATCAATGTCCCTCACGAGGCTTTTGCATAAACCTGGAGAGGATTCCAACAGCAAACACAATGTCTGGTCTGGTAGTAGTTAGGTAGTTGAGACTTCCTACAAGTTTTCTATACTTTGTTTCATCCTCAAATTCTTTTCCTTCAATGGATGCGAGCTTTAAGTTTTGTTCCATTGGAGTAGTTAGAGGATTGCATTCAGTCATGCCAAACCTATTCAACAGATCTCCAATGTACTTCTTTTGAGAAAGGAATATGGACTTTGGATGTTGAGTTACTTCAATACCAAGATAGTAATGAACATAGCCCAAATCAGTCATTTCAAAACCTTTCCTCAATTCCTTCTTTATGGATGCAATGTAGCTTTCATTGTTCCCTGTCATCAAAAGATCATCTGCGTATACCACAAGATATACAACTATTTTGCCAACCTTCTTGACAAACAAAGTTGTGTCATCAACATCATAATGTTTGAAATTGAGTTTCAGAAGATGCTCAGATAGTTTTTCATACCAAGCTCACGGTGCTTGTTTGAGGCCATACAGGGATTTCACAAGTTTGCATACTTTATGTTCATGTCCTTTCACAGCAAATCCTTCAGGCTGGGACATAAAAAACATTCTCTTTTATATCTCCATTCAAGAAAGCAATTTTTACATCCATTTGATGGACTTTCCAACCGTTCTGAGCTGCTAGGGCAAAGAGTGTCTAGATGGTAGCCCATTTTGCTGTGGGGGCAAAAGTCTCCTCATAATCG
>APFE031431378.1:32620-42893 GCA_000404065.3 Pinus taeda
CCCATGTTGGCGAAGATAAATTTTCAAATTCATTTGAAGTGTATTCTTTTCCATTATCAGTGTGAATAGAACCAATATGAGATTGTGCATCATTTTCAATCCATGTATGAAAGTTCTTGAATGTTTGAAAAGCATCAAATTTGTTCTTCAATAAATAAACCCAACACATTTTGTTGTAGTCATCAATAAATGTCATCATATATTTATTTCCATTTGTATAAAAAACAGGCATTGGACCACATAAATCTGAATGAATGAGTTCAAGTTTTCTATGTGCTCTTGAATGTGAATCATGAAAAGACGGTTTGCTATGCTTTCCTAGAATGCAAGCATCACATTGCTTAAGTTTCCTAGGAATTGTAGGCAAACCAGTAACACCATTTTTCTTCAACGAGCAGAGGTTGTCATAGTTCAAGTGTCAAAATCTAACATGCCATAATAAACTTGATGGAAATGTACCTTCTTCATAATGAGAATTGTATGAGAAATTTTGTGCACGAGTAGAGGTACCTTGCAGCTTGAGAAGCCTTTCTTCTTCTATCCCCATCATGACAAGTGAGTGGTCTGAAGCTTTTCTCACCTCAAGCTTGCCATCAAACATATGAATGGAGTGTCCTTGTTGGTGGATGTGAACCAAGGACAGCAAGTTTCTCCTCAGTTGTGGGAGATATAGAACATGATGCAGAAGAAAGTCTGGAAGACCAAGCAATTTAAGCCTGATTGTGCCAAGCCCTGATGGCTTGAGTTTTGATTTGTCTGCAAAGTATACTGCTCCATCAACATTGTCAGTAAATTCTTAAAAAAAATCTCGTCAAAAAGTCATGTGGCAAGTTGCTCCTGAATCAAGCAACCAATCATTTTTCCAAGAAGCAAGTGAAGCATTAAATAAGTCTTCATTTACTCCAATATTATAGTGTGCCATAGCATAGTGAGCGGATTCAGGTGCTTTACCTTTGTCTTTGTCATTAGTTTTACCTTTGGGTTGGTTTCTTTCCTACTTAATTTTGTCCCAAGGTAACTTGCATGTGGATGCATCATGTGATCCATCTCTTTTGCAGCGTATGCAGTGCAAATCTGACTTTTCTCCTTGAGAGTGTTTGTGCTCCCTACCTCTGAAATTTTTTCCTCTTCCTCTTCGACCACCTCTTCCTCTGGAAGAATCTTGAACAAGATTCTTTTCTCTATGAGCAAGGCACATAGCCTCTTCATAAGACTCAGGAGCTGTCTTTTTCCCAAAAGCTTTCTCTCTTTCAGCAAATTTTTTCACAAGGGAATCAAAGGTAATATCTTTGAGGTTTCCATTTGCTTGCAATGACTCAAGATAATTTGAATAAGTGGGATAAAGTTCCTCGAGAAAAGCTATCAAATGAATATCCAGGTCAACATTAGTGACTTTGATATCATGCATTATAGATTTTACTTTTGATGCAAGAGCAAGAGGATCATTATTTTGTAATTCAAAGGTGAAGAGTTTAGTCATGAGTCGAACAACTTCAAGTGCAAAGTGTGAGTCACAGAGTTCCTTCAGTTTTTGTAAGGCTTCGAAATCATTTTAAAATGGTGAAATATGGTGACTCACCTCTTCATTTACTGATGTTGCAACCAATGCATAGGCCTTGCTGTTCTTATTTTCCCAAATGGCGAACTCCTTGTCAGAGGTAGGTTGTTCTGCCTCTTTGTCTTCGTCTCCTACACACACTCATTTCCACAACTCATTGAAAATGAGGGTGTGTTTTATCTTCCAGGACCACTCAGGATAGTTCTCCTTGCTATTGAGAACTACTCCCACAATAGATATGATTGAATGCATTGTAAAATCTATGTATTGTAGAAAAAAAAGGACTTCTACTGCAAAAAACAAATCTGATTATGATAGACGTATTAGGTGGGGAAGGTGTTATATCATGTCAGACAGTGTTATTATGATGGAAACGAAGTTGAAATAATACCAAGAGAGAAACGCAGTTGAAATAGTACAATGTATATGGACAGTGTTATACTATCTCTAAAAACTATGTTATACCAACATCGGTCAACTTATCAACAGCGTATATATTGGAGCGGATTCAACAGCCTTCAACTTATCAACACCAAGCAGATTCAATAGACTTCAACTTATCAACAACATATCAACCATGCCAAGCTGATTATGATCTTGAGGTCGATAAATGAGTGAATAATGGTGGTCTGATCATAGGCTGCCTCCTCACAATGAATTGTTTTCCATTTTCCCAATCTTCATCTCCAACTGCAAATGAAACTTTGTTTAATAAATACACGCTTCCGCATCTGCCCTTATGTCTGCGTACTCATTCTTATACTTTCTATTCTTATGGCCCTCATCCCACTCCCATCTTCGCTGTTGTGGCAGTAGTTAAACAACGGTGGGTGATTAAAGTGAAGAAGAAGAGACAAGTTTCAGCAGCTGCAAATGCATATGGCAACCAAATCCAATGTACTCAAATGAATTTACACAAACACAAACAAAATAAAGTTTTGTTATCGAATGACATGATCAAAGGTTATGTCAGCAATGGATTCTACAAGGAAGCGTTGAGGATGTATTATGAAATGAAACGCGTAGGAATATAGCCTGACAAATTGGCTTTTATTTCTGTAATCAATGCATGTGGTAGCTAACAGATCTACAAGCAGGCATTAAGGTTCACGAAGATGTATGGAAGCAGCGGAATGCCAAACAGTGTTACCATGAAATGCCAAGCAGCGATACCACGGATTTCCAAACATAGGAAGCGGTATACCACGACTGTGTATTCTCGGATGGGAGGTATGGTTCTGCTGAAGAAACTGTCAGACAAGTGGAAGCGTCAGAGCTGCCAAGCTAGCCAAAATCAGCAAAATAATAGTGAGAGAGATGTCAGTCTGCATAGGATTCAGAACATAGGAAGAATAAGTAGAATAGGAGTTACAAATTAAAGAGGGAAGCCAAAAATGGCGTTGGATCTTATACCATGTCAGACCGGGAGGTAACTCCTCAAAACAAATCATATTATTCATTCAGGTTGTTCATTATTATATACAAGAGGGAGAGACTATTCATTTCATCTCCCGATGACTCTCCATCTTCTCTATTATTTATTTACATTAATTATAGTTGTTAGCCCAATCCCTATGATTAAGTGTCAACAACATCATATAATTAAATTCAAATGAGAATTAAATATAGAGTTGGTGAAATGTATGGTCAAACATTTATTCTGCAACTCTTCCTTACAGTCGTAACATTTGCAAGTTCATAAAATCATATATTTTGTACAAGCGCCCATACTATGTCTTAATACTTTGATTTGACATGAATTAATGTGTTGAAATGTATGCAAGTTCATAAAATCATATATTTTGTACAAGCATCCATACTATGTCTTAATACTTTGAATTGTCATGAATTAATGTGTTGAAATTTATGTTTTGAATATACATGTGAGGAATTCTTTACTTTTAGTCGAGGGTGTAAGTCTCAGAGGTCAAGGGGTGGAACTCGTGGAGAAAATTTTGGTGGGCGGGTGAAAACAATTTGTTACTCTGTTTTACAGAGAGTTGCTCCACAACTCCTAGTGAATGTAAATTGCACTAAGAATTCTTGGTTTACTTGGTGAAGGAGCCCCAATATCCATATGAATGTATTTCATGTATTAGAATTATAATCCAAAGTTTTATTGTGTTGCTCCCAAATTTTTACTTTGTTTTACTTTGTTTTATGTGCGTTAAACTTTTGAGTTTAATTTTTGAGTTTTAGCTCTATATTAGTTTCAATTTGATCTCCGCAACTGAAGTCTTGAGGGAGACTCCTCTGCCCTAAATCCTTCAGATGGTATCAAGCAGGTGAATCTCTCTTAGTGTAAGAATAAGTGTTTTTACTAGGAGTTAAAGATATTTTTGAAAGCAGATTTTTTTTTTAGCCTATTCACTAGCAGGGAGAAAGTCTTTTTTAACATTCAGAAATGGCAGAATCAAGCACAAGCTTGAATAATCCTCAAATACCTCAGTTTAATGGAAAAATTATGACTATTGGTCTATTACAATTATCGCTCTATTTTCTTCTCAATATATTTTGAATTTGGTGGAAACTGGATTCTAAGCTATTGGTCTATTACAATGATGGCTCTATTTTCTTCTCAATATATTTGGGATTTGGTGGAAAATGGATTCCAAGAACCAATAGATCCAGCAGCATATAATGCTTTGACACAAGCAAAAAAGTATTTGCTAAGGGACAACAGGAAGAAGGATTCAAAAGGCCTCTTCTACATCTTTCAAGTAGTTCATGAAAGTATTTTCCCAAGGATTGCAGCAACAACGAATTCCAAGCAATCATGGGGCACTGTTTATACAACCTACCAAAGCATGGCAAAAGTGAAGACAACAAAACTACAAATGTTGAGGAGAGACTTTGATACAATTTATATGAAAGAGTATGAGAATGTAGACCCATTTTTTACACATGTAATTGTAATGGTTACTCAAATAAGGTCTCACGGTGAGACCCTTGAGAAATGGAGAATAGTTGAGAAAATTTTGAGAATTCAGCCAGCAAGATTTAACGCCATTGTTGTGTCCATAGAAGAGACAAAGGATCTCTCACAATTTTCAATGGATGAGCTTTATGCATCACTGATTTCTCATGAACATAGGTTGAATGGAGAAAAAAAATCCTCATTGGAGCATTCCTTCAAGACACACGTTTCATTTGGTCAAGGTAGAGGTAGAGGAAGATCAAATGCTAGAGGAAGAGGAAGATGCCCACAAAAATGTGCAAGAGGCAACCCTTCAAACTCAAGTGGAAGGGCCGGTAATCAAAATTCAAGTCAAGGCCCAAGCCAGAATCCAGCACAAGGTCAGACGTATGATAAATCTCAAGTTCAATGTCATTATTGTATGAAGTATGGTCATTATGAAAATGAATGTAGAAATAAGCAACATGACATAAGTAGCAAACCAAGTGAAAATTTCACAAAGGAAAATCATAACCAAGATAGCATGTTTTTAGCTTGTAATGTAGCACAAGGAAAATAAAGTGATGTTGGTTTCTAGATTCAGGGGTGCAGCAACCACATGACAGGGGACATAGAAATGTTTTCCAATCTAGATGAAAGTGTAAAATATGAAGTGACATTAGGGACTGATAGCAAAGTCTTTGTCATGGGCGAAGGAAGAGTCAATATTCTAACAAAGAAAGTGGAGAAGAAGAACATTTCAAATGCTTATTTTGTCCCAGGTTTGAAGCATAACCTCATAAGAATTATGTATGTTTTAACCTCGTACAGAAATTACCTACATATGAATTCTAAAACACAGAAAATAAATAATGCGAGAGCATAACACATAAAACACATATACATAGAGATTTTCCCCTGGATCCCAAAACCGGGACTACCAGCTTGATTTTTTTTCATTATGTTCCTTTCAATGTTATAATACATATTTATACATGCAGAAGCATCCAACACCATGGACCAAAAACCATCACGTCCAATACCATGGACCAAAAACCGTCGCATCAAAAAACATGTGTGAAAATCATGCACAAAACCATAGGTGGGTCCGCCCAACCTAACATAGGTTCCAAAACCAAAATTTTCTAGGGTGCTGCCCCGAACCCTATAGAGTGGGGTTACATACACCACTCAAACCCCTTGTGACCCCCCCGCTATGCAATCAGCGCAATGAAGGGGGGGCTCCACCCCCCCACTAACCCCCCGGTTAACTATGTGCGCCAGTCATGGAAAGAATCTAACACAACCCAACATTCTCCCACTTGTTGTTTTCTTTCCACAGGGGGCCACAAGAGAGCTTAGTCATTTATCCAGCCCTGCAACGCCCATAGTTTCTCTACACCAAGAGAACTTCTGAGAGCTCACAGAATTTGTCAATGCATCTGCAGTATTCTTCAAAGTGTCCACCTTTACCAACAACACCTTTTTGTCTTCTATCATATCCCTCACAAAGTGATACTGAAAATTAATGTGCTTTGTCTTTGAATGATATGTAGGGTTCTTTGCCAAGAAAATTGCACTTTGGTTGTCACAATCTATCCTTATAGCTCCTTGTACTAACCCCATACTTGAACACAATCTCTACAACCAAACTGCTTCCTTGCTTGCATGAGTGGTTGCCATGTATTATGCCTTTGTAGTTGATAGTGCCACTACAGATTTTTTCTTGCTCATCAAACTGACTGCACCTCCAAATAGGTTAAACACATACCCACTTGTAGATCTTCTCTAATCTAGATCTCCACCCTAGTCTGCATCAACAAAGCCATCAATATCCAACGCTCTGTCAAATCCTGGTCTTCATTGGTAGCACAAACCAGTGCCACGCAAATACCTGAAAATCCGCTTCATTGATGTTCAATACTCCTTTCCTAGTTTTGACATAAACCTGCTCAATACTCCCATTGCATGTGCAATTTCTAGTCTACTACAGACCATTGCATACATCAGGCTACCGACTACACTTGCATATGGAACGCAGGACATGTCCTCTTCCTCTTCTTGTGTCTTGAGACACTGTTCAGCAGATAACTTTACAGCTACAGGAATAGGAAGCTTCACTGGTTTACTATCCTTCATATTAAATCTCTCCAATATTGTCTTAACATACTTCCTCTAGTTTAACCAGAGCTTCCTCTTTGCTCGATCTCTTTTAATTTCCATTCCCAAAATATAGTTTGCAGCACCAATATATTTCATATCGAATTTGGAGGACAATTGGGTCTTCAAATCCTGGATAATTTCTTTGTCATTTCCAACCAACAACATATCATCCACATACAAGACCAAATAAATAACACATTCACCAATTAATTTAAAATACACACAATGATCTGCTTTGCTTCTGGTTAAGCCAAGTCCCCATATAAATGTATCAAATTTCTGATACCACATCCTTGGTGACTGTTTTAACCCATATAGAGACTTATTTAACTTGCATACCAATTCTTTATTATCCTTCACCGCAAAGCCTTTAGGTTGCTTCATGTATATCTCCTCTTCCAGATCCCCATGAAGAAATGTTGTCTTCATATCCATCTGTTCTACCTCAAAATCAAAAGCAGAAGCAACAGATAAAAGTAATCTAATAGAAGTTACCTTGGGAACAGGAAAAAAAATATCACCAAAATGAATTCCTAACACCTGGGAATAACCTTCTGCTACCAACCGAGCTTTGTATTTCTCCATCTTTCCTTCTGCATTTGTCTTCTTCTTGAACACCCATTTGCTGCCAATGGGTTTTCTTCCAGCTGGCAACTCCACCAAATCCGAAGGCTCTTTTTTGTGCAAAGATGCCATTTCATCAACCATGGCCTCTTTCCAAATTTTTCCATCCTCTGAATCTACTGCTTCCTTCAAAGTTTTGGGATCATCATCAGTAATAGATAAAGGAAAATTTGAATAGAGAGCAGATGGACTATACCTTTCTGACTGCTCTCTTTCTCGAACTAATCTTCTCACCCCTAGAGTTTGTGGCTCTTCATCTTTTGATTCCTCCTTTGTTGTAGAGTTTGATTCTTCCTCCTTTAGCTCAAACTCTATCTTCTCAGGTTCCTTTGGTTGGAATTTATATTTAATAACATCTTTCACCTCTCTAAAAACCACATCGTGGTTGCACAGAACCTTCCTTGTTACTGGGTTTCAAAGATTATAACCCTTTAAACCATCCTTATGCTGAATAAAGATGCACTTTTTAGATTTACTATCCAACTTGGTTTGTTTCTCCTTTGGAACATGTACATATGCATCACATTCAAATACCCTCAGATGTGAAAGAGAGGGTTTCTTACAAGTCCATACCTCTTGTGGGGTCTTATCCTCCAATGTTGATGAAGGTGATTTGTTGACCACGTAACATGCTATCTTCACCGCCTCTCTCCAGAATTCCTATCCTAACCTGTCCTAACCTGGCATCACTGAGCATGATTCTTGCCCTTTCCATCAATGTCTTGTTCATTCTTTCTGCAACTCCATTTTGCTCAAGTGTGTATGGAGTATTCTTCTGTCGTGCTATACCACACTTCTTACAAAACTCTTCAAATTCCTTATTGCATAACTCTCCATCGTTATCTGTCCTCAGCACCTTTATCTTCTTCTTTGTTTAGTTTTCCACCAAATCCTTAAATTCTTTAAACCTATCAAAGACTTCAGATTTCCTCTTAAGGAAATATATCCATGTATTCCTTGAGAAGTCATTTATAAAGGATACATAGTACACAGATTTACCTAGTGATGGAACATTCACAGGTCCAAACACAGCACTGCGCACAAGCTCTAATATCTGTTTCGCCCTCTTACCACCAGAGGGGAAACTCACCCGATTCTACTTCCCATATACACAATTTTCATAAAAATCAAAATCTCTAGAGCTATTACTCATACCTTCTACCATACCTTTACCATGAAGCATTTGAAGGCCCTTCTCTCTAATATGTCCAAGCCTTTGATGCCACAACATGGTCTTCTCCCCAGAGACCACTAGATTTTCTACTCCACTTTCAGGAACCATGGAACTATTGCACCCATCAACAATAGTGCCACCTTGCAGCTTGTATAGAGTTCCAATTTGAACTGCCCGCATCAATACCAGTGCCCCCTGAACCATCTTGCAGGTATCCTTCTCAAACACTATTTTTACACCTGCATCACCCAGTTTTCTTACATAAATTAGATTTAGAGCTAATGCAGGAATATGCAAAACACCTAGAAGTGTTCTAACCCTTCCACCTTGCAACTTCAACTTTACTTTTCTGCAACCAACGATTCTAGCCTCCCTGTCATCCCCTAAGAAGACATCAACACCATCATATTTCTCACACTCGTAGAACCACTCTCTATGGGGAGTGAAGTGAAAGGATACACCTGATTCAATCAACCATGCCTCATGATCTACATGTGTACTTGAAGAAGCCAAGTACACAACCCCACCTTCATCTGAGGTGGTTTTCACCTTTGCAGAAGTAGCATCATCAAATCCATTTCCTCTATTAGGAGCTTTATATTTACAATCCCTTTTGTAGTGGCCTTCCTTTCTACATTTCCAACACACCAACTTTATAGGTTTTCCTGGAGATTTAGATTTCCCTCTAGATTTAGATCTCCCACCCATGACTTATTTTTGTTTCTATTCTTGGACCGTCCTCGTACATACAAGGCATCACCATTCTGATTCTCCATATTTTTCTGTCTTATCTCCTCCGTCAACAAGGATGAGACTATTTCATCAAACTGCAAGACAATTACATTTCTACATATTTCAATAACCAGACTATCCCACAAATCTGGTAGAAAACACAACAAACCAATGCACTTATCTTCATCTAAAATTTTGATATCAACAGACAATAACTAACTTACCAAAGTATTAAACACATTTAGATGCTCTGTCACTGAGTCTCCATCTTTCATCCTCGGGTTATACAGCGTTTTCCATGGGAACATTTTATTCACCAGAGACTTAGATTGGTACAAAGTCCCTGACGTGTCCCAGAAAACCTTTGTTGTAGCTTCCCCTAATACATTCATAAATGCTTTGAGACACACAATTGTATTGTGCTCTTTGCCTTCCAATCTAACTTCTTCCATTATTAATCGGACATTCTCGTTGGTTTAGTACCTGGATCTACTGCAATCCACTGATCTTTATCCACCAACAGATCCTCCATATTGAGTTTCCATAACTCAAAGTTCTGACCATTAAATTTCTCGATCTCTATCTTTCCACTGCTCGCCATATTCTTTCACCACCAAAATCGATCTCGTAGATCTCCCATCGAACAGGGTCTAACACAGGCCCGAGTGAAACCCCTCAGCAACAAAGGCATCCCCTTGAAGCCAAAACAACTCTGATACCAAATGTAGGTTTTAAACCCATACAAAAATTACTTGCATATGAATTCTAAAACACAGAAAATAAACAATGCGAGAGCATAACACATAAAGCACATATACACAGAGATTTTCCCTTAGATCCCAAAACCCGGACTACTAGCTTGATTTTTCATTATGTTCCTTTCAATGTTACAATACATATTTATACATGCTGAAGCATCCAATACCATGGACCGAAAAACCATCGCATCCAAAATCATGGCCCAAAAACCATCACGTCCAAAATCATGTGCAAAAAACATGCACAAAATCATAGGTAGGTCTGCCCAACCTAATATAGGGTCCAAAACCAAAATTTTCTGAGGCGATGCCCTAGACCCCATAGAGTGGGGTTATCTGCACCCCTCAAACCCCCTGTGACCCCCCCC
>APFE031431392.1:5587-18874 GCA_000404065.3 Pinus taeda
CCTATCAAAATTAGGTTTCTCTCATCCATTAGTTGTTTTTAGAGATGTTTGTGCATTATTGCTCATGAGAAAAATAACATCCAAGCCAGACATTAATGTATTCAACCTTAGAGTTGGGTTTAGTGTCAATAATTGTGGTCATATAGCTAATCAGTGACATATTATCATTTGAAAGGTGATATAGATGTTTTTGAATCTATGTTTAGTGACATCGATGTCCATAAGGATGTCTTAAAAAACTAGAAATAATGATATGAAGTATCAATAATTAACCCCCTAACCCATTGTCAGTGGTTATGGTTGAGTAGTTAATTATGTTTAGCTATGATTGATTATAGTTGTGCATTGTTGACTATGGTTTCCAATGTTTTAACCATGGTTAATCATTGTTTAATGTGGTTGATTGTAGTAGAGTATAACCAAATGTTTTACTATTCTCACTAATAACTCACTAACCACTGTACCTAGAATCCACCTAATGCTTACTCCACTATCTTATGGTCAATGCTTATTATTGATCACGATTGACTATGTTTAACATGATAGACAACAGTAACACATTCTTGACCATAGTTTACCATCATTAACCATGTTTGATTATGGTTGACCATAATTGATTATAGGTTTGGTTGTTTTAATTCTTAGACAATGAATGATTAATAGCCAACTAAATCCCTAACCATTGGCCCTCTAACACAATAAGGTGTGGTCAATAATTATATTTGACCATGGTTGATTGTGGTTAACTATGCTTAATTATGATTGGCAATATTGGTGCATTGTTAACCATGGTTGGTTATATTTAACTATGGTCGACAATGGTCAACCATGGTTGTCTAGTAAATCATTGTCTACTATTGTTGAATGTGATTGACTTGTACCCTACAAAATCCCTACCATTATTCCCCAACCCTCCTAGCTCTTAACCACTAATCCCTCAACACACCTAACATTTAATTGATTCCAGATAGCATGGTTGACCTCTAGCAACTATCATTAACTAGTTGGTTATGATTAAATATGATTGATTACAAGAGTGTAATTTTGACTAGAGTTAATATAAATGACTAGTTTAATGTAGTTGATTATAGTCAATTATGTTTGAATTTCCTTGACCATAATTGACTAATAATTGGATTAAGCTAGTCTTGTAGTAAAAGGACCCTTTTTCCATTTACAAATATGAACTTGGCAAAAAAATTACCATGTTGTGATAAGATTTGAAAAGTAGGCACCTGCCAGGAGAGAATCCACTTCGGTGGGATCGAGACATCTCAGTTCTTGCTAAGTTATTGGTATATATGGCTTGCATGTTTTTTGATATACCCTTGGTGTTATAGTGATAGCCAAAAGGTTTGATCCTAGGCCTTGTCCACATTACTCCAATAAATTATCGATCCAACATGGTTTAAAGAAAAAATAATGCGAACATATTTATTTTTTAAATTTGTTTTTTGTGTGGGTATTGAATTTCAAACGTCAATAATAAAATCTTAACTCCACTTGAAAATGTTGAACTCCATCCAAAACTTCTTAACTTATGTGGTGAAAATGCCTTAACCAAACTCAAAAAATAATAAAATGGTTAAATTGTAGTTGGTGCATTTATGGTGCAAAGTTGGGTTCTTTTGTAAAATGAACCACATGCATTTATGACACAAAACAAAAAATATGTGAATTATGGTACATGGCATTGTGTTTAAAAATAGTTCCAATCGCCAAAACTTCTTACAATCTCAAAACATTTTGATCCCTACTTCAAGTCATTTCTATGTTGCCATGGAAAAATACTTTGATTGTCAAGATTTGATATGCTTATTTTCATTTTTAGAAGGGTGTTGCTGAGTTATATTTTGCTTCTTCAAGTTACCCTACATGTCATGTTTCAAGTTTCTAGTTATCCACAAAATGATATACCATTAAGTGATATACAAAACCCTAGCAAAGTCTGGAAGTTGAAATTTTTTTAACAATGATAAACAAGTTTTAGTTATTTTCCACAACAAAGAGGCAAATATCCAATTATTCAAATCAAATGTCTTCAACAAGGGCCCTTTCAAATTGTGTTTTATGATAACCATAACCATATTTCAAACAAATGAGGGACATTATTGCTCTAGTCTCTTAATCTTATTACCAACCTTGTCAATCTAATCATACTTTTTTTAACCATGGTAAATCAATAACTTCTTCGAATGGCATGCCCGTGTTTAGTCTTTCCAACTGCCACTATAACACCAAGAGTTTACTCAATAATTTGCAAGTCAAATATACCAATAACTTATGACTTAGCAAGATTTGAGACATCCTAACCTCACTGAAGTGGACCCTATCCTAAGGGGCACCTGCTCTTTGATCCTTATTACAATAGGCCAAAATGCCCCTTTATGAGAATTGAAACTAGGTAGAGAGAATAACAAATCGTTTTCCCAACCACTTGGGCTAAACCCATGAACCCATGAGACCAATTTGATAAACTTAAATACTTTTTCTCAAGTTTTTTGAAATATGTTTTTTCTTTATTGTATAGATTTATGATCACGTGACTTTTTTACATGGAAAAAATCTAGTGATTTATTTAAAAAACAAAAATTATAGTGGTATATGTTGAGAGAGCAGTCAAATACTACCTTTACAACCTTATATCTTTAGTGAAAAGTTTATCACATGATGTGCATTTCTTGTAAGCAACTAGTAATACAAGGCTAAGAAATACTTATTTCTTTTAATGGGATTGTGTGAGTCTCTAATGGAAGCATTTTTGGGGGTCTTTTGGAATATGTTGTTTTATTTTTAAAAAATGGTTGTGGATAAAGTAGCCACAACTAATTGTATTTCAAATATCATAATATAAACAACATTTTCTATTCAATTTCAAATGATCAATGATCTAGTTCCTTAATGAAATTCACAAAGAGTTTATCTTTATCTCTATAACCAACCAAGTACCTTCGTTATTTAATTACATTGATCATATCTTAGAGTTGGTCAAAAGTCACCAAGTGCAAAGAAAATACTAAATTTACACAATTACAGTTCTTAGACTCATCAAAATGAACATGTCATAAATTATGAACTCTTGAAGGGTCTAGGGGCGTGAATGGCATGTCCTCATGAATTATCAATAGTGTTATGTTATTTTAATGCATACAAAGATATTAAGATTCAAATAAGGGTTCATAAATTGAGATTTGGACTTGAAAACAAGGTGTTGCACCAACCCAAATTAGATCTTAAAAATGCACTACAATTCATACACAAGTATTTATGATGAAATATTAAGGTTGGTAATTAAAGTATCTTACATGTCCAACAACCACACATTTCAATATTTTCCCATAATGTGACCATTCACAAATATCAAAATTACGAAAATGCCACTTTCCTTTATTTGCATTATTTCTAGGCCAAGTTACACACCCAAGTCAAATGATTGACTACATTTTTATCTAAAACTTGCTAGTTGCACCTCCTAACCTTACTAAACTTCACGCAATGTCATATATTCAACTAAAATGTTAAAAAAACTCTATTTGTTACATCAAAATTGCTCTTTTGCATAGAATACAAATCAAAAGCCAACATGGCTTAGAAAAATGCATGCTAACCCTATAAAATTGCACGATTTTGGACAAAGTCAGGGAAAAACTATATTTTAAATAAATAAATTATTTCGCATTGTCAACAATTCATCTTACTAGGATTTCCTCATTTTATCTTCACATGCGAGAACTAGGCTTGCCAAAATCCCATTTTCCAATGGTTTTCACTACAGTTTTTTGTAGTGCTAAAGAAATGTACAATGCCTTCACAAAATTACATACCTAAATATGAATTTAAAACTAAATCATGAGGAGAAAAAATTATAAAAAAATCATTTGTCTCCTTTATCTTTTTATAGAGCTATATTTCATGAATGGATCCATAAAATGTATTTATGTTCTAAATGAATATGATTGTTGATAAATGTAAGCCAGTATTTTCAAAAACTCCTAAACATGAAATACATCATTTACATAACAAGGAAACAATGGACATTTATAAAAACCATTGGACCATATCATCACAAGCTTTTAAATTTACCATGATAATCACAACTTAACAAAATTTGGAAAACTTGAATTCTAAGCATAAAACAAAGTATTGCATTAGTCTTAGGTGGCTTAAGAGAATACATGCATGAAAAGTTCAAATTCATGATTTGTGAAATCCAATGTTATAAATGTGTATTTTTATTTCACCTTTCCAACATTTCATCATTTCCATAATTTTCATCATTGACACCTACTACAAGCATTGAACCTACCAAAACGCCACTTTCTGTGATTTACATTGTTTCTAGGGCAAGTGAATTAGACTTCACCAAAATGCATGCCCAAGTCATTATGTTAACTACTTTTTAATCTACAACTTGTTTAGTGTTACTCATGACTTAATTGGCCTTCTTATAATGTTATATTTTTAATTTAAATTTAAAAAACTCTTCTTCACAAAATACATCAAAATTGTTCTTTTACACATAATGGAAATCAAGGCAACATGGCTCAACAAAATGCACATTGACCCTATAAAAATGCACACTTGTCAAATAAGACCAAAGTATTTCCCAAGGTCAACAACCCCTAATATTATGATTCCTCGATTTGTCTTCACCTATAAGATCCAAGTCTCCCAAAATGTCATTATTTAGTGATATTCATTAACTTTGACAATACTGGAAAAATGCGCTCTGGCCTTACAAAAAAACACACCAAGTGCAAAAATGTGAACCCCAAGCATGATTTAAAAATTGGATGGGATTATTCATTATATCCTTTATCTCTCCATAGAGTTATATTTCATGAATGGATCCACGAAAGGTTTTTTGATTCTAAATAAAACATAACTACTCAAAATCAAGGTGAATTGCAAGTCAAAATTAGATTGGTTTCACACATAAATGCATGTACATGCATCATTATATCTCTCCAGATTGTGATTTTTAACTTTCTTACCATTTTGGGGGATATTCCACTCCTTTATACATGGCTATATTTTCACTTTGAATTTAACAAATGTTCAAATCAATGTTTAGTGCCTTAGAAAACGACTAAAGGCCTCAACAATTAAATTAGTTTAGAAAATTAAATTTACCAAGTTGTAGTGTTTCATGTTTTCTACCAACTCATTTATCTAATTATTTAGAAGTGTCTTTGAGTAAAATGTATGGATACTCCAAGTTAGGTTTAACACTTTTTTAATATATATTAATGGATGAGTTATTTGGATGGAATATGAATCAAATTAGCATTTCATCATGGAGGAAGACTTGATGGATTTTGAAGTGGAGGAGATGTACCATAGTTATATTTTCAAAATAAAGGGAGGATTTACAGTAGAGATCGGGTGGAATGAGAGCTATAATAAAGTGTTGACTGTCAACCAAGGTCAAGTTAACTTGCCTAGAAAAATCTTAGAGTAACAATACAAATGAATCATACATTGGCATTTACTCCATGGGATGGGAGCATCATAGTAATAGAAATGATGAAGAGAAGACATGACTCATCAATACTACAAGGACTAGTTATCCCTTTAACTCCTCAAGCCTTAGAGTAACTAACATCAAGAAAGCAAGTACAAGGATCCCATGCAAAGAAGAATGGGAAAATTGAAGGTTGGTTGGAGAAAAGCACCATATGGAAGAACATGGATGAGTCTCAAGCTTTTTTATCAAGCCTTTCCCTTAGCAAAGAACCTAAAATCCTCTTTGAACTTAGAGAAATATGGGGATATGAACTAAAGTCAGTGTTAGAAGAGATAATAGAGGAATTAAGGGGAGTATAGTTATTGGAGAATGGAGCAAAGAAGGAAGATTAAACAACATGCATGAAGAAAATAAAGGAAAAGTTTATAAGACCAAGGGAAGAATGAGTTAAAATGGTTCAATGAAGATGTAAGGATGGAGGTTGTGAAATCTTTGATGGAGAGAGACCCTGGAAAGTGTTCTATGAGAAAACAAGTGAAAGGACAGTCCCTAATTTATTATTTATTTATTTATTTATTTTTATTTGTAAATTAGGTAGCATTTGTATTACTTTACTACAAAAGATACACATAGTTAACTATGCCTATTGGCCTACCACTAGGGAAACAACACCAATAACACAACGATAAAGCTTGTTTTCCAAATAAACAATTTGAATTTAATAAAAAAACTTGAAAGATGATGCATTCTTTGTTTGCTTAACATTTTAATATCAAATATATTACTAACTCTATCTACAGATGCAACCTCACTATTAGCACTATATATAACAAAAAAAACATCTACTTGGAAAGGGTTGTCAACTTGAATGGTATCAAGGAATGCATCTTCCTCTTTAGAAGTTGAAACTTTCATATTTTCCAACTTCTTAGCTAAGATGGAGACCTTATCAATGAGTTTCCTAGTCTTCTTTTACATCTTATCAATGCAAAGAAGAATCTCCTGCTAAGATTCAAAATGCCCCAAAAAAAATTACACATGATGATTTTCAATTTCCAGTAAATAATGATGGTCTACATATATCTAGTTTTTCGGGTCCTAATATATCCAGTATCAGGGCCCCAACCTTCAACTTCCTCCTCCACTTTAGCATCAATAATAAATATTCTTTCTACCGTGGCTTCCCTTTCGACCTCCTAAATCTCTCTCCTCATTTCAAGAGGGGTGGAATGCACATAAACAAAGATTGAGCATTTTGCAGAGCATTGCTCCCTCGAGATGTAGGGGAGAGGTTATCGTGTCTTCCCCTACAACCTCTAGGGTCGCGTAGGAGGACCATAATAACCAAAATGAAAACAATAGTCTTAGAGATTAAACCTTGGTAAGGGAGATCTCGATGACTATGCAATAGACACGATGGAGTTAAGTAGGTTCTTAAGAGTAGAGAGGTTATAGGAAGGGAAAAATGCTTTGAGCTAAGAAAGTAGAATTCATAAGTAGAGAATTCCCCCCAAAGATAAACTCAAACCCAATTCCAGCTAAGCCAAATACATAAAATACAATGTAGGACAAATACTAGGGAATAGAATTAAACCAAGAGCGAAAAGGAAATATGAATACCCAAAAGGAAAAATCCTTGGCTATAACACACGCCATGCATAAAACAAAGATAAGGAAACAAGCATGAAAGGAAACATTTATAACATGCTTCACTTGTTAAATTTAATTAAAGCAAGAGCCAACTTAAGACTCAAAGCTCGCAGGAGAGTGCTCGATCACTATAATACTCAAGACTGTGTCGGGCTACACCTCTCTTTTATGTGAATTGAGCACCAACCATGATTTTGGTCAGAGCTTGAACCTCCTAAACTAGGGGATTGCACCACTCCTTATTCTTAGTAAATCATCAATTAATGAAAGCCACCATATCTTTAAAATGAAATTGAGTTAAGAACTTGAAGTATATATAATACCCACAAGCCTCCTGTGTTATGCTCTTGACCTGCAAGAAATTCCAAAATACGAGAAATGCGAAGAAATATAACCCATAACACAAAATAAAATGAGAAAAACAGCAAGTATTTTATTTTTCAGAAATAGATTCAATGTTCACATTCATCTTCCAAGGGGCAACCTCCAGCAGAGCAGAGCTCGATTACAAATAAGACTCAATGATCTTTCCCTTATTAACTACGACTATTTATAGCTAAATGATCTCCAACAACCTAACGACTAGTGGTCCTTTACATAACATGGGTTAACCACTTTATTTATTAATATGGCCCATTTGCAACTAACTGTGGTCCCTTTCTTAAATGTGGGTTAACCACTTACAATTATTAATACAAGATTCATTGACACTCTAACTAACTATGACTATGAATCGGCCCATTGGGCTTATTACATAAATAAAGGGGTTAGGGTTGGACCCTAACATGCCCTCCCCATCAAAAACAACCTTGTCCTCAAGGCTGAAGCTTCGGAAATTGTTGAAGAATAGTGGCTAGTTCCAAAGTCGCATCTTCTGGAGAGGTGTATTTCCACTTGACGAGGACTTCCTTGATCGTACGACTACAGAGATGTCTTTCACGAGTATCGAGGACCTGTTTTGGTTGGAGCCAAAGTGAGCCTTCCTCATCCAATTCAGGTAGGCTGGTTTGAATTCTGCAATTGTTCCCCACCACTTTCTTGAGGCATGATACATGGAAGACTGGATGGATTTTTCAAGTTGGTGGCAAGGCCAATTTATAGATGACTACTCCAATGCATTTTAGTATTTGATAAGGTCCATAGAATTTTGGTGCTAGTTTCTTGAAACCCTTTTCTTTGAGAGATGTTTGCTTATATGGTTGTAGTCGCAGGAATACATGATCCCCTTCTTGAAATGTGTGCTCTGAATGATGGTGGTCGACTTGTTGCTTCATTCGATTATGAGCTTGATGTAGATTATCTTTAAGATGAGTTATCATGGTGGCATGGTTCCGTAGGAGTTTATCAACTGCTTGCACCTTAGAACATCCAGGGATATAAGAAATAGGTGAAGGTGGGAGTTTCCCATACATTTCCTCATATGGATTCATATTGGTGGCTTCATGATAGTTAGTATTATACCACCATTCAGATAAAGGTAGCCATTGTACCCATTGATGCTGCTTTTCTGAAGTGAAGCACCTTAGATATGTCTCCAAACATTTGTTGGCTGCTTCTATTTGACCATCAGTATGGGGATGATAGGTAGTACTTAGTTGGAGTTGTGTGCCTTGTATCTTGAAAATTTATTGCCAAAATTTGCTGGTGAAAGTGGGTTCACGATCAGACACAATGGAAGTCGACATGCCATGCAGTTTGAAGATATGGTCCATGAAAGCTTGAGACACCAAAGTGGGGGTAAATGGGTGGGATAGAGCACAAAAATGAGCATATCTAGAAAGTATGTCCACAACCACCATGATGACAGATTTGTTGCCCGGTTTTGGGAGACCTATGATGATTTCCAAGGAAACATCCATCCAGATAGAGGCAGGGAATGGCAATGGTTGTAAGGTTCCCGTAACTTGATTGTTTCTCCTTTGTTGCGTTGACACACATCACATTCAACTACAAAAGTAAGAATGCCATTTTTCATGCCAGTCTAAAAGAAAGAACGATGACCGTGAGCATAAGTCTTTTGAAAGCCTGAATACCCTGCAGTTGTAGATGAGTGCAACTCTTCCAAAATGTGGATTTTGAGGGTGGATGTTGACAATATAACTACTCGATCCTTGTAGCTAAGAATATCATCCTTCCAAGAGTAGTTGGCTGAGGAATTAGGATATTATCTCAATTTATTAATAAGTTGGGAGAGAGAGGGGTGTGAGAACCATTCCTTGCGGCCTTCTTCCATCTAATCTAGTATGGGAAGAGAGATTGATAGCAAGGTGCTTTCATCCTCAATTTGGTGCAATAAAGCATCAACTACTACATTGTCACACCCTTTCTTGTAAATTATCTCATAATCATATCACAACATCTTGTCCAGCCATTTATATTGTTGTGACGATGATAAACATTGTTCCATAAAATATTTTAGGCTTTGATGGTCCGTGCAGATTTGGAAACGTCGCCCCAACAAGTATGGTCGTCATGTGTCTACTGCATGTAAGATGGCCATCATTTCCTTCTCATAGGTAGATTGACCCAGATGTTTTCCACTCAGTTGTTCGCTGGTGAAGGTCAATGGTCGACCTTCCTACATTAATACAACACCAATACGAGTACCAGAAGCATCACATTCAATGACAAAATAGTTGGTGAAGTCTGGTAGGGCCAATACGAGAGTGGAGCACATGCCCTGTTTGAGAGCCACAAACACTTATTGAGATGCATCAGTCTAGAGAAATGAATTTTTCTTGAGAATATTAGTGAGGGGTCTAGCAATGCGACCATAATTGTGGACAAATTTGCGATAGTAGCTAGTGAGACCCAAGAATTCGCTCAAAATCTTCAAGGTTTTTGGTTGAGGCCAATCTTGCATTGCCTGTATCTTTTTTGGATCAACCCTCACTCCTTCACGACCCACAATGTGTCCCAAATGCTAGATTTCTTCCATGCCAAAAGAGCACTTGGACAATTTGACAAATAATTTGTGATTCCAGAGTAGTTGCAAGATCAGGTCTACATGCTGAAGATGTTTGTCTAGGTTAGGTTGTAAATGAGAATGTCATCAAAGAAGACGAGGACAATTTTTTGGAGATATGGTTTTAGCAGGTGGTTCATGAGGTTTTGAAAAGTACATGGAGCATTACAGAGACCAAATGGCATTACCAAGAATACATAATGGCCTTCATGAGTTCGTAAGGCATTGTTGGGAGTGTCTACTTCCTTCATGCATATTTGGTGATAGCCAAAGCGAAGATCTAGCTTGGGAAATAATTGACCACCATGTAGTTGATCAAGAAGATCATCAACAACCAAAATAAGAAATTTTTCTTTGACAGTCAGCTTATTGAGGGCCCAAAGGTCCGGACACATGCGTCATTCTCCATCTTTCTTTAGCACCATGACCACTGGTGATGAATAAGGATTGATGTTAGGACAAATAACACTGACTTCGAGGAGTTCCTTGATGATTTTTTCAATTTCATTATTTTGGGTGAAAGGATATCGGTATGGGTGCACATTAGGCGGTTGGGCCCTCGGGACCAAAGGGATGTTGTTATTATGTTCACCCCTAGAGGGTGGAAGCTCTTTAGGTTTGTTAAATACCCGCTAGTGGCAGTCTAAGACCTATTGTATATAAGGATGAATATGAGGAGTAGTGGATTCAATGGCCTGGATGGCATTAAATTGGGAAATTACTCCATGATGGCCCTTTTTCAAAAGCTTTTCCATTCGATGGGAGATGATGATAGTAGGGGCACCTGTCTGGAGTCCATGTAATGTATGAATGTGGTCGTTCTACTTAAAGCTCATATATAATCCTGGAAATCCATTGTGATCGGGCCCAATGTGCGAAGCCATTCAACACCCAAGACAATGTCACAACCCCCCATTTCAATAGCAAACATGATAGGGTCTTTAGGTGGTATTCTCCCATCTGATGTTTAATATTTTCACAGTGGCCTTCACATTTCATGGTCCCCCCATCAACGATAAGGAATTGGAATTTAGAGACTGGCCGTACAAAACAATGAACAACTTCGGTAACTTGCTTATGGATAAAGCTATGAGTGTTGCCACTATCAATCAATACCACTACTGGTTGATGTTCAAGAAAGCCTCGGATTTTGAGATTTTGAGGCGAAGAAATGCCCGCCAAAGCATGTAGTGAGATAACTGGTTCATCTAGTGTAGCTATGAGATCATTGCTAGGTTGGGTTTCCTCAACTTCGTCCTTAGGCCCCCCCAAGGGGTGGGGCTTCCTTAGATGAGATGTTATCAATAGCATCAATTTGAAAGAATTATGGTTCCTTGCATTTATGCCCCAGGGAGTATTTATCATCACAGTAGTAGCACAATCCTTGTTTTCTTCTTTCAGCCATTTCTGCTGGAGGCAGCTTTTGAACCTTAAGTTTTTGGGTGGGGCCTTGAGCCTGGGTGGGATGCCCCTTGGCTACGAAATTTGGACAAGTGGACTGGGCAGCTAAGGTGAGTTCCACCTCGACAACCTTTTTGTAGGCGTCCATCCACGTAGGTGGGTGGTGCATCTAGACATGGGCTTGGATGGCTTCTTTGAGACAACTAATAAACACTCCAAGTAGAATTCATCTCCTAGACTGTTAGTTTTGATGGCCAATGTCTCAAAGGCTGCAATGTAGTCTTTTACCGTGCCTGTCTGTCGAAGCTTATTGATACGACGCAAAAAATTAGATTCCCTGTCAAAGCGGTCACATAGGGATTTTGAGAACATGTGCCAAGTTATGTTCCCAAGATAACATTTATGATGCCACTGCCACCATTTCCATCTCCCTTGGTCCAATTAAAGGGCTCCCACACGTAGTTTAGTTTGATCTTCGCAGATATCATTAAGGAAGAAATATTGTTCCATTTGTGCTACCTATACTGCAGGATTAGAGTCATCAAATTTGTACATGTACAACTTGGGTGGCCAAGGGTGGGAACGTTGGTGATTTCCATGGAACTGAATGTGATGGCTAGATTCTCCTTCGAGGTGTTCATCAACACTATGCTCCTCCCGATGAGACCTCTGCATCATATTGGTGAATTGTGAAAGCGTGGTGGTAATTGAGGCTAACAAGTGAATGGTACCACTTGTTTATCTAAAAGGAGTTTTACTCCTCACTAATCAATATTGTAGTGGCCGAATTCCAAAAAACTTGATCCTGCCCATTATCCTACAAAAATAGGTCCCGTACTATAGTAGCAGTAAGCCTCACTGCCCAAAGAGTCTAATCGACACTGTTGAATGCGAGGTTCACGGTGGCAACAAAACCCCAACTGTTGGATCTGATTTGTACGACAGTGGCAAAATCCCAACTGCTGGATTTGATTTGCACTACGGCAACAGAACCCCAACTTGCTAGACCTGATCTGGAAGATAAGATAGTGGGTGATCTTTAGAAAGCAGATGAACTATGGTCATAAAGGAGTGTCAGGTGCTACAGATCGCAATATACACATGGGTCCAACAATAATACTCAGCCCAATCTTTTAGGGCACTAACTAAGGAGGATTGATTGTACCCTTAGTCATATTACCCGACTACCCTATCGTACGCATGAGTAATCTCCTCGAGTGTTGTTCTCAGTGTACTGTAGCAACAAGACAGCTGATGGCTTATCTACGGCTAGGTTTCAGGTGAGCGTAGGGGCTTCTGATATGCCCAAGGGTACGTGGAAGTGCAGTCCGTGAGTGGTTCTATCTAATGCACTACTACTCGAAGGGGTACCCACAGGGGTTACAAGGGACTCTAAAAAACGTGACCACCTCTTGTAGTTCCTGTGTGCATGCCTCCCCAAATCCATAGGTTTATGCGCTCAATGAGAGATCTCGTGGTTTAAAGACGCTGGAACATGTCTCTAGCCTAAAAAAATTCTGCGAAAATTGGAGTTACAACCAGCCCTGGAAAGTGCTCTGATACCACTTGTTATGCTCTTGACCTGCAAGAATTCCAAAATACCATAAATGTGAAGAAATATAACCCAGAACACAAAATAAAATGAGAAAAAAAGCAAGTATTTTATTATTCAGAAATAGATTCTGTTAGTGTCAGTCTTTACAGCCTTCCTCCAGTGATCAAATATGCTCTTACAAAGTGATTTTGAAGTGTCAAGGTCA
This sequence comes from Pinus taeda, assembly GCA_000404065.3. Classification (NCBI taxonomy): domain Eukaryota; kingdom Viridiplantae; phylum Streptophyta; class Pinopsida; order Pinales; family Pinaceae; genus Pinus; species Pinus taeda. The sequence goes on from APFE031431392.1 coordinate 18,831, forward strand.
AATTTTGTCATTTCAAAGAGTTTTCAAGCAAAATTTGGTCACTA
>APFE031431392.1:21690-36254 GCA_000404065.3 Pinus taeda
TTCATTCCAATTAATAAAATTACAAGTCTGAGGACACTTTTGGAAATTAACATGGTATCAAAACCGTGGTAAAGAGAGATTGGTATGATGAGAGGATCATGGTGATGAGAAGACAATGATGGATCGGTGAAGACAAACACTCCAATGCTCAAGCCTAGTTTCTTCATCGAATAAAGTAGTATCTTCTAGAAGGTTCTTATTTGTTTCAAGGAAATTATTTTTAGCTTTGACATAATAATTTAGATTTGTTGTGATATAATTTAGATATGCAATCTTTTGAAAACCTTCAATTTTTCTTCAAGAATTTTGTAGAGCTAAAAGCAAATTCATAGATATATTTGTATTCATTGTAAAATCTACAATCTTTTTAGATCTCACCCATCTTTGCTAGATCTAAAACTTTGGTATAAATATTGTATTAAAAAAGGGCTCTACGTTGTAAAATTCCTCATATATTTGTAAATATGGCAATTATGTTTTTAGCCATATAATCAATTTATTATTATTATTATTATTATTTTCTAAATTAAGAAGCTCTAGTATTTGTGCTAAAATAGTTTGAAAGCTTCTTTTTTTTTTGGTAGGTAAGCACCCACCGGGATTTGAACCAGTGACCTATCACAAGGAGTGCCTTAACAGTGCACCCATTCACCATCAATCCAAAGCCCCATGGGCTAGTTTGAAAGCTTTTCAATGTTTGAACAAGCCTTACAAAGGATTTGAATGATCCTTTTCTTTTTCTGTTTAATAAAATTACATGTTCAAGGATACTTTTGGAAATCAATCTGGTTGGAGAAAAATTATAATGGAGCCCTTGGGTATACATTAAAATGTCACATACCATGCATGGATGTTTATCATTCAAGTTTAGATCAAAAGAAAATGAAAATTTCATTCAAAAAGAGTGATCACCAATGACAATCAAACTCTCCATTCCCAATTCAAATTCTAAAACCAAGCCTTGTATGAGTGCATAGGCTTCAACATGGTCATTTTTAGATTCTCTAAGACCCAAGGAAAAAAATGTTTATAGTTTTCCTCAGTAACATTTGAATCAAAGTTGAGAGGACAAATATACATCCTCTCAACCACTCAAGCTAGATTTAATGATAACCATGAAAACATATAAGGAGCACATTCATAGAATGCATAATGGGGTTTTTCTAGTGCTTTGGTTTTATGGTTTTATGCTTAACGATGAGAACAATCTCGTCAAGAATTAGTACCCCTACTTGTTATTTGTGTTTGCCTCATGGATTATAAGGAGGCTCAAGAAATTTGGAGAGCCTTCCATTGGCATGAGGAATTCACCCAAAGGAATTGGACCTCTATTTTCTTAATGACATCAAAAGTGCATGAGAATGAACAATATTGCACTTCATAGAATTCCACAATCATGAATACATTATCATAGAAAAACAACAAATTGACACATGGGAAGTAGAGTGCAACATGCTTAGAAATTTGGCTTTCAATAAGTAAAAGTTCTTAGTGAGTAGCCTGCAAGTAAATGATGTCTACAAACTCTGTTCAATTGGAGATCAAGGAGGATAGTATGGTTCATTAGATTCTTGAAGATATAGCCATTGGAAATCAAGAATCTCATCAATCTAACCTAGAGTTGGAAGAGAAAAATTGTCACCCTTTGTCTACTATACCTTATAGGTAGGAATTGGGTCAAGTTATCGACGTGAGATGGGTCAATAGAGTGGATGATTCCAGTGATAATGTGGAAACAATCCACGTATATATATCACAAAAACATAAGATACAAGTGGGTGATAAACTTATGTTATATAAAATAATTAGGATCATGGAAGTTTTAATGCCCTGCTCTAGTTGATTGACCTTGATATGACATTAACATTGGTATAGCTTTAAGGCTCACACATTATTCTTTGAGGGCCTTAGGTTGAGGATCCAGATACTTGACTCTTACTATTAATGGATGCGATGGATGTATTTGTTTTCTAATCGATGTTATGATGATAATAATTGTGATGGATGTGTTTTTTTTCTAGTCGATGTTATGACAAAAACAATTGTGATGGATGTGTTTTATGAATATGTCTAATCATGCGATGGATTTATTATGTTGGCTATTTATATTAGTTCTACCTCACAGTGAACAATGATGTTAATGACCATGTCATGTTGATGATTTAACATATGCTATTATATCAATGAGTAAAATTGTGAAACATTGTTACTAATGATTGTCGAGTAAGGAAGGAGACCACCTAGGCATTCGCATGTGATGAGTCAACAACCTCTAGCTTTATGGAATTTAATACTTTCTCTAAAATTTTAAAGCATAGTTTGAATTTTTACTATATATTATAATGACATGTTAGTGGTTGCAAGCACTGGTTAGTTGCTTGGTCGAATAACTCACACGTGGGTGTGGGGATGTACATATAGATGGAACTTCATGGGAGTGGTGGGACAACTTCCTTGATCTGACCCACTAGCTCTCTCGTCATGACTTAGGTTGGAAGGTGTTCATATACCTTTACCTTGAAGATCATAATTCCATGGGGTATGACCTCGAACTAGGATGTTCATGATGATTTTACTCAGGGGCGTGCATTAAGGTGGATCCCTTGATCCCTAGCACCATCAGTCTCACTATAGCGAGTGACATAGGAGAGGATAACGGTATCCATGGTTACACATAGTTTTCCCCTCGTAGTCACTAGATGCTTGAAGGGAAAACAATGTGGTACCCATGGAACTTCAAGGGAATTTCTTGAAGGGCATGACCAACTTAAAACCCTTGGCATCAAGAAGAAATTGATTTGTGTTGCACCTTTGGAACTTTGAAGGAAAGTTCTTGAAGGGCACAATCGACATGGCGCACTCGGCATCATGAAGAAACTATTGAAATATAATTAAGATATGATAATCATACCAATTCACATAATGTGGTAAATGAAGTTTTAAAGCCAAGATATATAATCAAGAAGAAAACTTGGGGTATAGGGAGAATAGGAAGAAATAAAAAGACTTGACCATTTGAGAACTCTGCCCTTCCCACATTTGGAAAATATTAGGTAGATAATGTGCATAAGTGTTGTAGTAGGCAAATGGGGGAGAGGGACATAGCCTCATTAAGAAAATAGGGTGGTGAATGAAAATAAATATTAATAAATTAAATTAGTGAAAATTTAGAGAACCTCCATGTGGCAAGAGCAACACAAGAATATCCATCTAAGAGTCAATTTGAGTTAAACTAGGAGGTAGTTGGGGGACCAAATTTGAGACTTGTCAGTTGACTCTAGTAATGAACTCAAATTATGTAGAAGAAAAGGGGAATCAAGAGATGACTAGGAGAAGAATTAGGGATTCATGTTGGGGTGAGGAAAAATATTGTTTTGTATTAAAATTTAAGTAAATAATTTTGGAGAGCCTTGGTGAGAGAGTGACACATGGGTGGGCGAATAATCAAACTTTTTGATTAATAAAAGTAATTAATTATGCATGAAGTACCAAGTGTCACCTATGAAGCCTCATATAAAAGAAGGGGCAAGCTAGGGGGTGAAGGACCTTTTTTTTGCCTTATTATTGGATGAATGAGAGAATGTTAATTTGATAATTAATAGGTTTTCTTTTGAGAGGGGGAACTCTTGAGCAAAGAGTGCTTTCCTCCACATGCTAGCACTTCTCCACTATCATACAACCCCTTTGCAATTCAGGGGTCCGTGGGGAAGAAGAGTACCCAAGGACTAGGTTGGGAGGTCAACTGGTGAGTTGGTGACGTTCGGCCAGGGATGCTACATCTTTCACACCCATACGTGGACAACCACAAAGGAGTGCAAGAACCAACAAAGTCGAGTTGAGTCTCCTTCCCTTCGATGAACGATACTTCATGTTATATAAATTTCCGCTACATGTTTATTGTATTGCTTTAAATTGTATAATTGAATGACGGATGAATTGACCTTAAAGTGTTATGTGTATTGCATATTGATGTGTGGTCTATTATGTGATTCACTTATAGTTATTGTTCATGGATAAATGAATGTTAAACAAAATCTCTTAATTTGCCTTATTTGATAATACAATGTCTTAGGTTTGTCTCTCTATTTCGTTAAAAGAATATTAATTTATATATATATATATATATAGTAAATTGTTATATTTGTTTTTAACATGTGTTGCATACCAATTGATAAAAAAATAAAAAAAATAAAATATAAAATAAAATATAAATTAATTATTAATTAATTAATAAATATAAAATAAAAATAAAATTAAATAATAAAAAAATAATAATAATAATTGTGGGTAAATAGCGTTGTAGATGTAGCCCTTACAAAAGTCTTATTTCAAATATATACATGTAAGAAATAATGGGATATAAATTTTGTGGATATATATGTGTTCAGTTTTAGGTAAATAAGGAATTGAACATTTTAGAAACTTAAGACCAATAGACTTCATAATTTTGATGTTTAGTTTAAACTATATCTTTTATATCTCTTAAATATGTATTAATTACATTAAAAAAATGAATTTAAATTATTCCTAAAATAGTAATCAAAATTTATTTCATTTATTAAATAAAATAGTTTGAGAAAATTATATTTAAATGATTTTTTTTAAAGCAAAAACTGAGCTTTAATTTCTTCGTGTTAAAAGATTAAGAAGATTATACATTAAAAAATTTGATCCCTTTTGGTGTTTGATAATCCAAGGTTTATGTCAATTTAACTTATTTTATTTTTAATGCAACTGAATTGTAAAATACCTTGTTACTTTAAATGTAATAATCTGAATTTTATTATTATTATTAAACAAAATTGTTTGCTTTTATATTGAAATATCTAGATTTCATGGCTAGAACCATTTACAAGCTTTTGTGATTTTTGTTGCTTCAATGTTCCAGTATAACCACAAACTAATTTTCTTGCCTTTATGGGTTTTTTGCACTACAATTGTACATTGAAATCTCTTGTAGATTTTACAAAATTGCCCTTAAAAAAGTTCAAACTTGTTATACATAAAAATATATTACTTAGTTTGCCCTAGAGGGGCTAGCCTTTGATACATTTTCCAAGATCACCTCCTTGCCGCGAGACAAGCCACCTTCAGAGGCCACACTAGCTGCTTCCGCCACCTCGGATCAAAATTGAGATCAAAGAACCCATGCTTGGGGCCAAGATCCTTTGCATTCATTGCTTCTCCATTAAATTGTAGCTTCAACAAAAGAAGTTATGACTCCAAACCAGCCAACTTCCTGTCCATGCACATCTGCAACAATTCAGATTTCTTTTCCAAGAATTTAAACCTTGCCTCCCTCTCCCTTTCAACAAGCTCTAGATTTTAGGTTGTGATCTCAGCCATACCCATTAGAACCTTAAATAATTTCTCTACTGACTACTTCCACGTTCCAATTCATCATTAGGGACATGACTCTTAAGGGTGGCCATGAAAACAAATCCTAAACACCAACTATGAAGCCATTGAACCAAACACATAGCAATAGGAAAAGATGGACATTTTGCCTAGATCCCTTGCACATTTAACAAATCCTCATTGCTCCATCGAGAACAAGAACGAGGCCTAAAGAAAAACATTTATTCAAGCTCAAATCAAATCCAAAAGTCTATCACTTCTGCCATTTGAATTAACTTTATAAAAAACAATCATCTTCTTCTTCATCACCATCCCACTAATTTTTTGTTTTGTTTTAAAAAACAATTAAAAAAAACTAGGATTATGGTACATGTCCATTCGACATTGATGGAGGTAGGTGAAAATCATTTATAAATTAAAATAATAATATTATATATAATATTAATATATATATATATAAGATATATATAATATATATATATATATATATATTATATATATATATATATATATAATATATATATAGATATTATATACATATATATAAATATATATATTATAATATATAAATATATATATATAATATATATATTGTTGTAGATCACTGTGGTGTGGTTTATGAGAGAAGTTCGGTTTCCACAGTGTTCATCTTTATATTGGTCGACGTTTCGAGTCTGACCCAGAATCATCATCAGGACTGATATACAAGAAAAAAGAAGAAAAGGTTTTTGATAAATATGAACTAGGTTGAGGTAAGACGTATGGCCGATTAATTATTTATAATTATTTATTATAATTATTTTATTAGCATTATTATTATTATAATTTAATATATTGTTTTAATTATTATTATTGATCATATTATATTATTTATAATCACTATTTATTAATCTTATTTGTTCTAAATCATTATTTATTTTATTAATAAATGAAAGTATATAGCATATTTTAAATTTTATTAGTTTTATTTTTTAATTATTGGTGAAGATATGTATGAAATATAAATATATCATTGTTAAATTAAAATATTTATGTGTAATATTTTAAAGAATATTATATTATATTTTTGAATTTATATAGTTTCACATTATATATATATAATAATTATTTATGTGATGTTTTTATTTTGATATTAATAAATTGATATATTATTATTTTATTATTTTTCGAAATTAATTGTTTTTAAAGAAAAAATCACCAAATATAGATATCATAACCATATAAGATTTTATATATAGTTGTTACATTCTTTACAATTTATTAGACCATATCATTGCTATATATATACTATATAGTCTATTTCTAACCGATTATAAAAACAAAAAACAAAAAGATAACAATAAACAAAATCAAGGATTTATGCATGAAAGTTGTGTTTTCTATTAGACATATAAGAGAAAACTAAAAAGGTATAGACATAATTTGATAAGGGATCATCACAAAATGACCTCTTTTGATAATGCATCTCAATTTGATTATGTCCTCTGAGATCATGGGAAAAGAGTCTCATTCCAAAGATTGGATATTTTGCCAAATTTGAGTAAGTAAAAGATGCATACGAATGCATTCAAGCTTGTTATTGACTTTAGTCTAATCACAACCTTTGAGTCAACAAATACTTGAGGCCCTTTTATTCCTATTAAAAAAGAAATATGTAACATACCAATGAGATTAGTAAATTCAACTTTAGTGAACCTTTTTTATTCCTATTAAAAAGGAAATATGTAACATACAAAAAAGATTTACAAATTCAACTTTAGTGTTGGAGCCTAGGTTGGGGGCATAACAAATGTGACAAAAGTGATTAGTGTAGCTTCTTCCTCTGATCCATCACATTGATTATTATTTTTGCCAATATTTGGAACCAATAAGTGTGGTTCATCTTTAGGAGAAATGAATGATTAAATTATGATTTAGGAAAGAGAGGAACACTAAATCCAAGGGATCAACAATTTTAAAAGAATATAACCAGCCTAGATCCATCTTAACTCCAAATCTCCCAAGCGCCGAGAGGGATCAAATCTGTTTTCATTCTAAAAGAGGTTTGCACCTCATATTTGGTCCCTCTTGACGCTTGGTTGGATCTAGAGTTAAGATGGATCTAGGTTGGTTTAATTATTAATTATAATTATAATGATAGTTAATTTATATATTCTATTTTATTTTATTTTATTTTCTATGTAATTTACTACATCAAAATGTTTTAATTAAATAATTGTAAAAATTATTAATTTTAGTATTTTATTTTTTCAAATTTTATTTTATTTTTATTTTTATGTAATTTGACCAAGTCAAAATGCGAATAGGACATGACATAACAAGAGAGAACATTACAACACCTCTTTCATACTAGGCTGGAAAGTGCCCCGCGGCACAATCATTTAACGATTGATTTCTAAAAGTCATTAGAAGTGAACATTAGCCAAAGAGGGAAAAGGACGAAAAAAACAATTCTAAGGAGTGGAGATAAATGATATTATTAATTAATAATTAATGGATAGTTAATAGTTTAGTATAAGGGGATTTTTAAAATTAAATCTAAAAGCATCTATAAATGTCACCGCCCCACGTTGTGGTTGACTTACGACCATTGTGGGCGACATGCAACACCAACGATATTTCGTTGCAAGTTCAACTACTCTAACCCGAATTACGCCTACTTATTCACTTCAATACTTAGTGAGTTTTTCAATCAGTCTTCAATTTCAATTAACCAACAGTTATACAATATCGTCGATGTTGCACATCACCCACAATGGTCTTAAGGCAACCACAATGTGGGGCCGTGATAGATGGTATCAAAGCTTACTTTGCAAAGGTGAGCATTTGGATGAAGATTGAAGAAACTTGTTTTGGCAGGGTCAACTTTGAAGTGATATTGGTTGAGGATGAAGGTAGGGGCATGATGACCACTACTGTGACATGTTCTAATTGACCACATTGGAAGTTTGTTGAAGGTAGGTACAAAGACTGCTCAATAAGGCACATAAACAATAAAGGCAAATGATTCCTAGAAACTTCGATGGTAGCAGCACGGACAGGAAATTGTACATCTCATGGCAGATATCAGGTTGGCGAAATTGCGATAAGTTGTCCAAGAAGAAGATGACCCTTGCAGGGCCGAAAGGAAGCAAAATATTAAGAGGTTGGCAAGGCTTTCAAATAATCAAGCTTGTATGGAAGAAGAAAAGGCCAAACTTTGGGAAAAGGTTCAGGCACTCCAAAGAAGGTTCAAAGAAGCAAACCTTGACCATGAAGATGATTTTCTAAGTGCAAAGGATGAGTCGAACCAAATTGAAGTTTTATTTCCACTACTATTAAATGAGAAGATTGAAATTGGAAAATTAACTAAGTGTTGAAGTAAAAGAGAAGTAGGCATAGTCCAGGTTAGAGTAGTTGAACTTGCAACAAAATATTGTTGGTGCCGCACGTCACTGATGGTGGTCTCAAGGTAACCATAACATGGGGCCATGACACTAGATATGGAAGGAGCTCTAGAAACCCTTGCAGTGACTAGGGTTTCACCCTAGCCGCTCAATCCTTGCTTTGTTTGTGTGGATTTTATGCAGATTTTTTATGCAGATCATTCAATGGTGAATCCCTGTGAAATGTTGAAAAATTATGTTTATTATGCATGACATATAGTTTCCGGTCAAGCTAGCTCTTCTTTAGTTTCGTACAACTTTATGCTGAAATTTGGTTTTGGTCTTCTGGTGGTTCAAGAAATTCCTTCCCTAAATTTTCCTATGGATGAGGAAGCTTTCTATTGTGAAAAATACTTTTTAGAGAATAGCTTGGTTTATAGGTTTAATGGGTACTGGATGCGACTGACCGATCTACATAAATGGATCTTTGAAACATGGAAGCGTCTTTTGACGAATGAGTTTAATATTTACCCTATGGCTCAGGGTTTCATCATTGTGGTTTCTGATCATTTTGAGGACAAGAAGGCCATCTGCTAAGTTGGGCCATGGATGGCCTTTGTTGGAAATACTAAGAGGGGGGTGAATCAATATTTCCTTAATTTTCACAATTGGTTAGTTCTTTTAAAACATTCATAGCATTAATAATAAACATGAAACATCATAACTTCATAAAGGCCAATGTAGAGTATATGTGTTGCTCAACAAGCTTTGGTTATGTATGGTTTACATACAAATTTACCAACTAAATTGGAAGGAAGTTCAAGACTCCCCAAGGGTTTTACTAACAAAGTTGGAAGGAAGAAAATTATCCTTGAGTTTGGGCTCCCATACTACGGACAATGACCCAACTACAATCTCATCAAGCTGCAACCTTTTTTGTTGCACTTCACTGCCACTATTGTCCATTGTTGCCACTATTGTCCACTGCTACTACTGCTGCCATTGCCAGACCCTAGGCACTGTCACAACTCTCAATACATATCACAACAACAAAGTAAGTGTCACTTGTCATCACAACAAGATCATAGTTACTAGTCACCAATATCCAATGTTGCCAAATATCATTATAGGTTTCACTGTCAAATATGTTGTCACATTTGTTACACTTTTATATGTACATCAACTGTCACAAACAAATTAGCCTATGCTCAAATCTTAACTACTCATCATCTCATCCTGTAAGATACACCTTGCAGTAACCATCTAAGTATAAATACAACAACACATCAACAATGCAAATTGTAGGACCTTAGCAACCTTTAACCATATTCTGTCATTTTAACCACTTCAAGCTCTACTTTAAAGATTAGTGCTCTTTCCTTTTATGCATGATACATTAACAACTACTGTAACCAGGCAGTAATACAAATTCTCACAGTTAAGCATTTACCATATATAAATGAGAACCAAAAAGGTTGTGTTCTAAACATCTTACGAGGCAAAAATCAAGCTACAATATGTACACCCCTTGTTGCAACTCTAAACAAGTTTCATTGTCAAAGATACTTGACAATTACAACAAAATCCTCCTGTAAGACTCCTTGCTTTGATGCAAATTTCTTTGATAACTACTTTACATGAATAACAACTACTACTGGTGATGGAGCCTTTACTTTACCTACTATACCTCTTAGAAATATTTTGAGCAGATATACTGCAAATGCCTTAAAGATATACCTCTGATGCAAAGTTGTCTTTGACTTGAATGTACTATATCAAGGTGACATCCAAATCAAGGATCATTGTTATATCATGTTGTCATACCTTAAGGTCATTTCCAATACACTCAATGATGACGAGGATGTTGTAAATGACAGTGAACCCTTTTACACAAATGTCCTTACTTTTGGTGATGGTAAAACCCTTGCTCAACTTAGTTTAAATGAAATTATTCCATATTCTTCCAGATAGGATGCCCCTTCATGTCATAGGAATATTCAAAGTTTCCTTAGTATGTGCACAAGCTAGGGATTTTTTTAACATACCTTAAAAGTTGGTCAAAGAGTGATATGAACTATGTGATAATCCACAATTTCTTTTATACTATAGAAGTTAATTCAATTGGACAGAGGTTCAGGAATAGACCTCAGAACACTAGACAGACTAGTACATAATGTAGGTTCTGGTGCAAAATTATATGTTGTAGCAACAATATCTATAGTTGTATATACTTAAAATTGTAAATACACAAATGTATTGTAAATTATATTTTTATTAAAAAGATTATGAAACAAGGATGAATGAATGTTACAACGAGGGCTTGCTTATATACTTAGGCATGTGCCCCTTCATGAATGGGCATGTCCTTTAAACATGCCTTTTCATTTAACTAATGACTATTTAATTAATCATTACTATAATTATTTATTATTTATATTTATTTGCATTTATTTTAATTTTTTTTTATTTAAATTATATTCATAACATCTCCCTTCTCTTCAAAAATCTTTGTCCTCAAAGCATAATTGCTCACAATTTTTTTTTCACCTTGTCCATGTCATTTCAACATGTGTAAGTGGTACTGTTATGCTCCTATACCAATAGGTGTCATATTTCATGATTGACTTGATGAGCTCTGTAGTATGTTCATACCTTTCTTGTTGCAAAGGTTTTCCATATTTTCAAAAAAATAAAAAAATCTAAAAAATGTAAAGAGGGTATACCCTAAAAAAAAAATCAAAGGGTAAAAAGAATAAAATGGTCAAAAAAGTGAAAAAAATGAACTCCAAACAAAAAATAGACCAGGAAAGTGTGCAAGTCCAAATGCCACTACTATTTCATTTTCTGTAATAAGCAATTGTGTGCAGCTTGTTAAACTTTTGCCACAATTTATGAAGAGTCAAACAGCTCAAACTTGGCTCATTCATATTTGAATTTCATGTTGTAGAATAGAGAATAAAATCTTACCAAACTTTTTAAACTTGGCAGATAAGTAGATAGGTAGATTAAATTAAAAGGAGCTCAACAGTGTAATCTGAGCCCTTGGATGTAATAAGTACAAACCTAGGTAGGCTTGCTATGTAAAGAAAAGGAAAGTTGATAAGGGTTTGCCAATCTAAGTGCACCCAAATAAAGAAGAAAAAATGCTAGGTTAAGTAGGTAGGGTAGGTAGATGGTGTTGCAGAATGATACTTGTGATGAAAATGTTTCTAAATGTGTTGATCTTTACTTTTATCACAAGTGCAAGGCAGACATTTCACTGGATGCATTTCTAGCGAGACAAGGTTAAATAACTAACTTCCATTCACATTTTTCCTAAACACTTCACTAATTTCCCCTAAGCATTAAGATCTTTGAAAGTCAAAGGGGCTCAGAGCATTTCTCTGACTTCTGGAGGGACCGGACCCTCGACCCAATGGTCTAAAAGCCTAAGTGCTCATAAATCATCCATAAATCATTCATTTCATTTTATAAAGTTTTACTAAGTAAAATCCTAGTTTACTTAGGAATAATGCACCATGTCACCTAAAAAACCCCTTTTTTATATTTAGCCTAAGTTTGAATATATGCATAAAATGTTTTAACTTAGCACTTTAAACTTCATAGTCATATTAACTATTAACATATATAAATATATAACTCCCGCACCATATAACCCTTTTCCCGTATTATTTTAACGATATAAAAATCCCCAAACATTATATATACTATCCCCGGTTGAATACAACCATAATCAATAGTTAAATGGGATTAACGAGTTTATCAGAAATTCGTTAATAACCAAAGTTCCCCGCTGCACAACGGGATGAATTAACCATCCAGGTTAATTAATAACCTACCCTTACCAATTGCATTCACCCCAATATGATTTATTAACTCATTAATTCAGTCGATCCCGCTGCAAATAAAACCCCGCCATGACCCACGCCCGTCCACCGTCCGATCGTCCCTTCACCATCCGATGGTCGACGATCGTATCGTGACCCCCCTGGTGACCACGCTTTAACTTGCTATCACCAGGTGGTTTTCCGCCGTACCCTCGCCACACATCGTCGTTTCCATGTGCTCGTTTTCCCCCGACTCGATACCACTTGACTCCAAAAGTGGTGTGGGGTAAACAGCTTACCGCCCTCCGCGTAACGACAAAACATCCGATCACGCTGACATAATTCACCCAATAAATGCCAAAAATACCTGCCAAACTGAATTTCGTTAAATGAACGATAAACGTCATTTTCATTGTATTGCACTGTGTCCAGTTCCCATGCAAATTAATGTCCAGTCCACTGTTCCAGCTTTTCAACCGCCACTTGACTAGCAAGACCACAACACGAGCTTCGCAACCTGTCAACCAACGTGCCATTGTACAGTTTTCCTCTTTAATCCAAGTCTTCATCCTTTTTTGCCCTGCAACCTTGCAATTTCAGTTTTCCACTGAGAATTCTACCAGAGAAAGCCAAATTCAAGTTAAAAACGGTCTGTCACTACCATAAAATACCCCAAACTGTTGTTTGGTCCATCTTTCCCATAAAAAGCTCGAATTCCAGTTTGAATACACAAGAACCAAATATGGAAACTCCCATAGCCCTGAATGCCGCGCCCATGAATGCACCTCATAAAGACTTAGATTATTTACCCCTGGCCGACAAAAATTTCCAGATAAAAGACCTATCTGGTGATAGTAACCATCTTAAAATATTTTGCCAAATCAGATATAGTCATCTGAATAATTCTGACTTTTTTGGACTATGGGAGTCAAATCTTCCCTTGTATTTCCTCCCCTCAGTCCATGTTTTCCCAAATATCATTCATCAATGCTGTGCCAACTATGACCCTGTCCATAGAGCAGTTATGTCCCCATCCCAAACTGTTCTTTTTCCCATAACTGCTAAGTCCATTAATGAAATGATACAATTCCATTCCACTCAGCCCTTGCTCCTCTTTCCCTGGGATATCTGCTTGAAAAAGCCCCTCAGTTACCCAAATCAAAGATAACCTGTATTGCTCAGATGTTTATGTTACCAAACTATCAACCCAATGGTCCACCTCCTTATCTCCAGACCTTTTTCACTGAAACTGGTAGATTTATTGTTGACATGATATCCATGATCATGGGATTTAATACCAGTGAATATGTTGATGATATTACTCTAGTTTTGTTGTCAATATTTACTCCTGGACAGCCTCTTGCTGTCAAGTATGACTATGCCACTTTCATTGCCAATAAAATCCATGATCAATTCATAAGTTTGGATAGGGAAGGAGTTTTGAAATACACATCTTTTATATATCATCTTTTGTTATATCATCAGCCAGACAACTTTCCTTTCCCTATCAAGAAATTGGATTCAAAATGAAATCGAAGGTCTGTGATCTTTTGGACCTCAATCTTTCATAAAACTCTAGAATCTCCTTATACATATAATGAATTCATTGACTGGTTTGTACATCCAGCATCCACTCTCTTGATAGGAGTTCCCCCTCCTAGACTCACTGGTGACATGAAAAAGATTCTCCAACTCTCCAAACAGTACAGGATAGGTGACTGGTACCTATACCAAAACCACACAAAAATCAGAATGTATGAGTGTGAACTTTTCCCTTTCAAGCTGCCTAAATATGTGCCCATGAGATTGTTTGCACTAGAATATTTTAGACAGATCATCATTACAGACATAGTCCATTTTTGTGCTGCCAAGAAGAATGATCCGGATTTAAACAGGAATGCAACAAATTACAGAGATAACCATATACACAAAGATGCAGCGGAAATAATACTTCATTTCATTAATGGAAAATACTAAAACATGCTTACAATCAGAAATGGAAATAAACTAGCTA
>APFE031431398.1:3396-42515 GCA_000404065.3 Pinus taeda
TAATTCGACTTTACTGCAGAATGCCCCTTGGTTTGTTCCAAGTGTTCAAGTAGACTCTACCCCGCCACGGGTCAATTACGTGGCGTTGAATCCTCAATGTTCAACTGCTTCTAAGAAGGATCCTTTGACTTATTATTCTCCTTCTTGGGACTTAGTCCCGGCAGTTGACCGAGAGATTCTTTCTATAGAGACATGGGACCCTTTAGTTCCCTCTTTTGATCCTTATAGTCCTCATGATTTCTCAGAATTTGTTTTGCCTTCACAGGAGGAACTCTTTGAAGCCATGAGTTTTGACTACCAAAGGAATCCTTGGCCTGAGCCCTGCAAGGGGTTTGTTCAGCAAAACTATTATGCGTAAGCCATAAGGCTGCGTGGTTCTCTATACCATATTGTATATATAAGGTACGCATTTTCAAGTTTTGTATTCCATAACACAAGATTTTATATGAAGTTTATATGTGGGATGTATTAAATTCTTGTCTAGTGTTCCTATTTATGTATACAGAACTTGGAAGATTTCTCCTTTGGAAGTTTATGGTTGGTCCGTTCTGACAGGTATTGGTTCTCGAAACTGGCATATAGGTTAGGTTTTTCCGCCTGCATTGTGCACTTATCAGTTTCCTTTTCCATTTTTGGCCTTAGGATCGACCCCACCGAGTTATGGTGCGGAACCTTCTCATTTCTTAGAAGTATCATGACTTGTGTGGTAGAGCCCACCTTATCATGGGTGCCCTAGTTAGTACCTTGTTGTCGCTTGGCGCCCATGCAGATTTTTGTGTCCTTAGGCTCGGGAGTCCTCTGTAGTCCCGCCATGACTTATGCGTTGAAGACTCATTCCTCTCAGCTTCTTCGTTTTGTTCTGGCCTTATACCCTAGAGGCTCCTTAGTGTTAAGTTGTACTGTTGCATTGCATGTTGACCATTTGCACCTTTTGGCCTAGAGCCGGCTTCACTGGACTCGTGTTTAAGCCAACTTTCGACCATGACGTCTGCGAAAAATCAACCTTGCATACCTTTTAAACCTCTGCAACTTGGCATACCTTGACCCATGGAAAGGACATACCTTTGAGTGTCACCGACCAGTTTTTCGCCTCCCTGCATTAAGCATAGGAAAGTTCCCCTCCCAGGAACTAGATCATCTGTTTCACCGACACTCGTCCTTGTCCATTATACCATAGCATTCTTTTATTCTTTTTCGAGCTTAACAGAAAAAGACAAAAAAATTAAATATTTCAAAAGGAGCGGAAGGGACGTGAAGAAGGGTTTGCACCCTTGAGTAACTACCCAAACGTAGGACCTCGGGTATGCCCCTCTCACCCTAGAAGTAGTTATTTATAGCATAAATGGTTGGTTGTGTGTGTGTTTCTTAACTTAGATAATCTTCCGTCTGCTAAGGTTTTACCCAAGAACCTTAGGGGAGAATTTCCCGCAACACTTGTGAGCCTTAAAGTTGATGAGTGGTGATCATGCTACCATGCATGTTGGCCTGTCTTTGGGTGGCTACACATGGAACTATTGATTGGGGAATTGATATAAGTTGTCCATTGGAATTTAGCTGTTGAATATATTCTAATTGATTTGAAGGATGAATATCAGAGGCTGCGAAGTATGGAGGTTTCTCCATCTTTATAAAAATTATGTTTTACACATGTTAGTGATTATATAGAGGGAACACTTAATGTCATTGTTGAGGTGGTCACTTGCAATATTTGCACTTCAATATGGTAACATCACCTACTTTAAATAAAGAATATTGATGATTTTCTAAAGCTACACTCTTGTGGGCACTTTATCCTTTTGACAGATGGATCTGCCTATCTAGTATTACATTAGTAGTTTACATAGATGTACTTGTTTGTAAAGAGAAATTTTGCATCCCTTGCAATAGTTGGGATAGTGAACCTAGTCTAAATCCAAATCCATGAGAAGAGAGAGTGCTTGATGACTAGTTATGACCAAAATGAGTAACTGAAACATCAGGTGAACATTCATTGGGATCAAAAGATGCATTCTTTTCACTAAATATAGTGTGATTTAATGTATCACATTCATTTATTATATGATTTTCTTAGAAGGTCAAGAACATTTTGGTTGGGCACAGAAAATTTATAGGAAAAAATTGAACATCTTATTATATTATATTATAGAAAACTAGTTAAAGCTAGTGGAACAACAAATCAACAAATTACTTAATAAAAAAACACGAAAAGAAGCCTTACCTTTGTAAAGATTTTGATTTGTTTGAATCAGATATGTTTGTGTGGTTATCAAATAAAGATGAGTTTGCAAAAGAATAATCTATGAAAAAAGTATTTAGGATGTCCTCCTCCCGGTAGTTACCTTAAATTGGTTTGTAAATTTTAATTCGGAACATCCTACTAAAGAAACAATTGCTTACTACAAAAGGATACAAACAAATCAAGCATATTATATCAATCTAAGCATGAAGTATTTTCAATTGGGATAAATGAATGCACAATACTGACAAATTGAACTTCTTACAAGGTCCCAAATTATTCATAGATTAGATATTTCATTTGAGCCCAAATATACCAAATACATTTAACACCTCTCGTGCATTCTTAGTGTTATTTTGTGAGCCTGTGCTAACAATCTTTGACTGCACAAAGTATGTATGTTCAAGAGCATTTTTACCTTGAGAATTGATGTGCACTATTCGTCTCAGAGATGAGTATTTTCTAACACTTTATGCACGCCACTATTTCATTGAATTCATTCCTACAGCCTCATAGAGCATGTTCCTACAAAAAATTCACCTGAACCAGTACTCATTTTAACTAGATGGTCATATCCCTACTGATTCATATTAATTAAATATTGTAAATAATCTTCCCTTTGAGGAATTTTCCCAGTGTAATCACTTCCACCTTTTGTACTTTGATTAGGATCACACTTGCTTTCTATTTGACCAACAGTTGTGCAATCATTTTGATTATATTGTGACCTATTTATATCATTTTTACATCTCTAAGAACTATCATAGACATTAGGATATGGATTTTAAGGCTAGTGAAATATTTCCCTACTGATAGAGCAAAGTGTTTCCAACATGTATTTTTTTGGCATAAGAGTCCAAAATAATATTGTTAGAATTGAACTCCTTCTATATACATATTAGTATATCTAGCATGAAGTGTTTTTAGCTTTCTCCAATCCATGTATTTATCAATTTTTGGCCTGAAAGTGACATGGAGAAGATAAAAACCATAAAATATCCAATAATGGTTTATTCATAATAAGATGGGCATACATGACATGCACAAGAACACTGGGAATTCTAATTAAACAATACCCAAAAGTAGAGTTCAAAGGACAATAAAAGACATGGCAGATTTAGGTTTCCGGTGAGATTTTCTTTCTCATGTAGACCTCTCCCAAAAGGTTGTTCTCCCCATACTTTCCTTTCAATTTGTACATTATACAAATGAATTTTGTAATTAGTAGCAAGCAGCCTACAATCAAGGAACAAATTATTATTTGCAAATTACAAAATCACAAATGCATAGATTGACCAAGTCAAAGAAGCAAGTCCAATATTTAGAACACTAATATCATTTCAAATGTCCTACTTGTTGTTCTAACTCCTAGGCTTGCTGCTAGTAGAATATGACAAATTTGTAGTTATAGATGTGATAGATTGCACCCTAATTTAGTTCCCAACAACATACCACAAAAGTAGGCTAACACATCTAGGTAGCCCTGTCCATGTAACACATGAAGATACTATCCTTGATAACATAGGTTGTGCCATACTAAAAGGATTTAAGATACATTTTTAAGCTTGGAAATTTTAGTAACTATGATACTTATTCAAAACATAGTATCTGTGAGAGAGTTTATGTTCCATTTCCTACATTTTTCTGAATGGCATGTGTCAAAGTAAATTATTAAATAAAACCATATTTTCCATCTCAAAACCTATATGCATTACTTCTCAACATCTCTTAGATGGTAAATTTATAAGTATTTTTGGAAACGCAACCTTGTTTCTCAAGTAGGAGTTGAACCATGAATTTGTCATGGGTTCTTTTTCCATGAGGAAAAATCAATAAATTTTTATGAAGAATTGTGAAGGAATAGATAATCCATTAATGATGATTTGTAGTGAAAGAAATTAAGAATTTCTTCAAAGGTCCAAAATAAAAAAATAAGAGGAGAACAAATCCAAATAGTCCTCAAGGGCAATTGGGTACAATAACAGACCTGTTATTGTGTATATATGTACCTGATAACATGAAGGAGAAGATTGGAAAGGTGTTTACACAAACCCTATCAAAAGGAAATGCTTTGTTATTATAAATTATTGAACAAACAAAATGACAATATGAAGTTCCACAGATCATTTTTTTACAATCAAATCATATTTTCCATATCCAAACCTCTATGCATCACTGCCCAACCATAGATGGTATATTTTTAAGTCTTATGGCAAGGTAACCTCATTTCTCAAGAAAACGTTTAACCATGAAACCTTGTCACATGTTCTTTATCCATGAGGACAAAGAAACATGTTCTTATGAAGAATTGTAAAGGAATAAATGACTCAGTAATGAAAATTTGTGGTTAAAAAAATGAACAATTGCTTAAAGGGTTCAAAAAGAAGCAACAATAATAGATTAGATCCAAATATTCCTAAAGAGAAGTTGGGTATGAGAACAAACCTATTATTTTGTATATATGTGCTTGATAGAACAAAGAAAGAGGTTGACAACATGGTTACAGAACCCCTATCACAATAGGAAATGCTTTGTTCTTCTACTTTGATGAACAATCAATACGACATTAGAAAGTTCCAGGGATTAGTTTCCTGAAATACTTATAAAACGAGACAAAAATTAGACCAGAACATGCATATCAATTAAACACCAAAAACATTAAGGATACACCATGTTTAACTAGTGAAAAGAAAGGAGATTTCGCCCATTAAATTAGTAGAATTAGATATTCATTTTTCTTCCTTTGCAAGAATTATTAGTGTGTATTTTGGAACAATGATTACCTACAGAAGTGTTGTTTTCTATCCATAAGGTTTGTTTCAGCAACAAATCTCTTGGAAATGTAGGGTTCAACTCTACCTACCTTAGAAACAAATTCAAAACTAGTAGGTATATGCTCTCAAATTTTCACTATTCATCGATATGCATTCATAATTTTAGGTGCATGTTCCCGATCACCTTTACTTGAGACAATGATTTTCGAGCTTACTCAAAATACATCTGTAAGACATGTAACAAAAATATTCTATACAAGGACACATCAACAAAATTAGGAGAGTATCTAGATTAAGGGTAGATAAATAATAAAAAAATGGTAGCTCGGTACAAAATTCAATCCAATTTTCATGGAAAAGGAACATTCTACCACTATCAACATGGCATTGGCTTCTAGCTTGCACACAAGACAAAATTTGAGGCACCTCAAGAGATGGAAGATAAGATTTCATTGTAGTTGGTTTCTACCACTATAAAAGGTGGGTAGGACATACTGGACTCAATAAAATCATGTTGTAGACCATATTTATCATTTGGATGTCACAATTTTTGCCGAAACATAGTACAAACCACTGGAGGAAAGGGTCCAATCAAGATAGAGCAATGGCTAGACTCAAACCACAATGAATCTTGCTAGTAACAAGCCACCTATTGTGAGTACAATATTCTTATTTTCCATGAAAGGGTATTTTGGCATGAACAAGGTTTATTAAGAGGTGATTCATGTTAGATAATGTTATTCATAGTTGGTAAAAAATTAAATATGGGAAAAAACCAAACAAGAAGTGATTTTTCTAGGTATTGTCTTCAACAAGGATTGAACCAAATTTCATAATAGATATTTTCCTTGACAGGGATTTGGGAAGTTTAATCTATGTTGGCCCTCCTTCCCTTTGGTTGGAGCAGTACAATTTTCCCTACACATCCCACTACCCAGATTTCTTTTACAAGGAAGTTTCTCTATAGATAGATAATTTCATCAAGAGTCAAATATGAAATTAAAGCCACCTTAGAGATTAAAGAACTACATAAAAAATGCCATTAATATACTAGTCATTGTCTTTAAAATTAAGCTTCATTAAAAAACCTTGGTAAGGTACAAACCTCAATCATTATTTTTTTTGTCCCATCAGCTTCAGTGGCAAATTCCTTGCAATGACCCAAAAGGTACACCTACCAATCCATCGCCCTCGTGTTCCATCAATATTATTGCTGATCTAACATATTGTGGGCTTACAAACTAATGACTCGTGGCACAAGAACATCTATGATGAAGAGGAATGAATATTCTGAGAAGGATTAAAATGACTACCCTGTGAAGGTGCGAGAATAAAAAATGATAAGCCATGTCCCTGAGAATACCCACTACTTCCCCGAGGTGCTTGTGTGAATGGAATATTATGTGATCTCCATGGCATATTTGGTAGCGAATGTAGCATCAAAGAAGTAATATCCTCGAATCCATTTGGATTTTGGTTCATTGGAACTGAATTTGTAGATTCATGGTTAGTTTCTCTATTCTTTGAACCTGTAACAAACTACGTATTAGTGGAAATACCCATCATCTTGTTTCTTGAACTATCTTCTTCTTGCTAAGAATATGAATTCTCCCTTGCCCTAGTGGGTGATAGTTTTTTTAAGGAAATTAACAATTGCCCGATGCCCCTCTAGCCAATCCATCGCTACCAGAACTTTATAGGAGCCTAATGGTAAAATATTCAATTTCATCGAGACTTGATTTGCATTTAACATAGTAGGGCATCCCTTTACCCAATTCCTAAGCTTCTTTTTCATTCCTGTGGCTAGCGAAATGAATTACAATTTTTTGTATTTTTTAGATTTCAACTAGCAATTTTCTACAACGTAGGGGTTAACATAACTCAAGCTATCACTAGGGTATATTAATACTGAAATAGATTGGTTAAGAATAATACCTTCTATGTCTACCATGTCAGAGTCATGCACCTCTTAGCATCCTTCCAAAGTTGTGTTGATGTCTGGTACAATGTTGTCCATGTCATTGATAATAGAGACCTATTATAAGTTCTATAAATTCTGCAAAGACCACGTTTTGTAGGGGGAGTTTCACAATAGATGGGATTCTCTTTAGCCCCAACATTTTCAAGGTTCACTATCATTACCATTACCTCCTTTACTATTGATTTCTTCCTATTTAGTCCTACCTTGGGGCTAGTTTTTTTCTCTTGGTGCCAGGTCACTATTTTTGCTAAAGTTCCAATTCTAATTACTTTTACCAGGTTGTTTAAATGGCCACATTTTCCACCTTTTCCACTCTAAGTCTTTTTCTCCTCCTTCTTATTAGACCCATATTTTAGATTATCGTTTCTCCTCTTGGCTTGTTAGTAACAAATTTCGGCCTTCCTAATGAATTCATCCATAGTCTTTGGATTTATGTACTTGATTCTCTCTTTAAAGGACAATATAATGTAGTTTAGAAAATGTTGCACTACTTATTTTTCTCCTTTCAGGTATGCCACATATCGCAATAAATGAGTAAATTTTGTTACTAGTTCATCCATTGATATTGGTCCCAGTTTTAAACCATGGAATTCTTTAGCTCTATTGTAAAATTAACGTTTAGTCAAATACTTTACTTTAAACAATTGTTCGAACACCTCCTAATCAACCTCTCTACTTTCTAAATTGTGAACTGTTCTCATTTCCTCCCACCACATAGACATTTTTCACTACAAATAATAAGTAGTCAATTTGTCTTTTAACTCAGAAGAATAATCATACACCTGAAAATATCCTTTAATATTGAGCAGCCATGCTTCGATTGGTTCTTCATTCTCCCCATCATAAGTTAGGGGTATAATCTTTATAAATTATATTTGGAGTTCTATTTTTGTCCTCTTCTCTAATTTTCCATGACTTTTTGAGGAACTATGCTCCTCCCCTTCCTTAGATTTCTCCTCCTTGTTTTATTTCATCTCTTAACCAATTTTTTGTTTAGATGTTTCACTCAGATTTTCCTAATCCCTCATTGTTTATATCACCTTGGGATTGGATTTATCACTTGAATTCCTAATTAGTTTCTCTTCTTATGCACTAGCTTTTAACAATTTTTCATACCTTGCACGAAAATTTACCAATTATGTTTGAATATTTCTCATCATGTCTAATCTCTCCTTGGTCGGTATTTTTGATTGTTGTCTAAAATCCACATAAATCTCTTGCTCTCCAATATGTGTACTTCCTTGTAGTTCATCCATTATGCTCTTCCTACATAATTCCTCTCTTACTTTGTGTAAGCATAAACATTTATTAATTAATAAAAGTGTAGTCAGCTCAATGGCCATAGTATTGTAACCTGTTTTCTTTCATACTATATGTAGCATCACCTGTTTTTTGACATAGAAAAATACCTATTTGACAATAATTTGATGTAGTGATTTTTTTAAATAATAATAATGCAAAACATGTCACCACTTTCAAATCCAAATATTCTTTGTGATTTTTGTTTTACTTACCTGCTCATATACATTACTTGTGCAAGGTGGTCATTATCTAACGGTTCTACTATACATTAATAAACATCCTTCACTATTTTTTATATATAATTATTGTGTTCTTGGCATTATTGCTTAAGTTGGGATTACAATGGAAATTCTGTGCATTAGGGCTTATCTTTCTCTTTCTTATACTTGTCTCTCAATACTTCCTTTTCAAATTACATTTTTATATTCCTTTAGCTCTTATCCCTATACATATGAATGCATTTGAATTCATTTAAATAAATACAAACATACAAATACATATTTATATACATCTATTAACATGTATAACTATACACACTTTATATACATCTATTAACATGCATAACTATATATATATAGATATATATATATATATATATATATATATATATATATATATATATATATATATAATTATATATATATATATACGAACCACAATAACTATATCAGCCTATACAATATATGCCATAGTCTCATGACCTTTGGGCCTATACATTTTCAATGGTTCCAGGCCTTTGTCTCATGACTTTTGGTCTTACATATGACTTACACATACACCTATATAGATAATAATATATTTGTCATGGATTGTCAAGGATGGGTTTACATTCATTCATGTGTAGGTTGACACCACGATAGACTTTATGATTCTTGATAATTGTTATAATACAACACCGTCTGAGATGGCTACAACTTGGACAAGCATCACTTCATTTTTGACTTGTGGCTTGGGTCCCCACTGCTCTCGTGGAACATTGGCCAACTTTTTATATAAATGGTGTATATTAAATCTCTTTGAATGGATTAGTCAGGCAAGATTTAGGGTAACTACCCTACCTAGCATCATCATCGTAGTTTCATTGTGTTGATGGGTTTTCAGTGAGAGTGATCTATGAAACTCTGTTCAACCCCATTGCAACTAAAGGTTTTTTTTCCCTGGTTTTGAAGGATTTTCCATTGAATTTCATGAAGGATCTACTCAATCTGGCACTACAAATTTGAGAAGATGATCTTTTATATTTAATGTGAAGCATCAACTTGCCCCTAGTAATATTTCCATAATTTTATGACATTCCTTCCTTGTATGTTGACTGATTTTAAATTTTACTCTACAACCATTCTCTTATATTATTGTTAACTGACATTGGTTTGTTTGTAGGTATTTTGAGGTTGCATGCAAGGGTTTAATTATAAAAAGCACTATTTTTGTCCACAAGTTACTTAAAAGGTGTTTTCCAGTCTATTCTAGGGATTACTAGCATGTTGTATTCTGGGGTGAGTTTTTTTTAAACCCTGGTTCGATGGATTTTTTATAATGTTCATTTCACTCAAATAATTTTCCCTCACATCCTTATTTAGAATTGTTATTAAGGTTACATGTTGTTTCCCTAGCAGAAGAAGTGGTGACACTACTCACCCTCCTACAAGAAACTAAATTATGAATATCCCTTACAACATCATTATTTTTCCTTCAATGCATTTTCGCAAAGTTGTTCTACAAGAACCAACTATGCTCAAATTTCATTCTACAAGTATGGTTTCATGCCGACCAGAATTTGAGTATACAAATAATTTGATGGCTGGTCTAATATTTTATTGATTTCTCCTTGCACTCTAGAGTCTTAGGTGCTCACATTAACTTTCTAATTTTCCCAGGTCAACAAAGTCATGATGGAATGATGGTTTATAGGTTAGGGTTCAATCAAATTCATCGATAGGCTGACCTTAGTCACACTTCTTTTATCTTAAAAGCATTACTAATATTACATGTGGGAAAAGTCATGGCTACACAAAGAAATGTATGAATATCTATGTGTGTGTGTGTGTGTGTGTGTGTGTATACATATTTCTCGACCTGTATTGGTGAGGTTGAGAGGGGCCTTCCTCTCCTCTGTGGATTTATTTCCTTTGTTGATATATTAAAATTATTTGTCTGATTTGCTTAGCCATGACTGTAACAACTATTACATAGATAATGTTTATGTATAAATGTATTTTTGCGTGAACACACATATATTTTTCTAGCTCTATTCTTCTTTCAAATAAGATTGTGGTCACATTTATAAGCATGCATGTTCAATTATAGTTATAAACAAAACGAGTCTGTTGTTATATTTATTTTTCTATAAATATGTTCTTTAATAATGATTATATATGATTTATTCTATTTTTGTTGTATATAAATGCTTTGTCACACTAGAGAATACTTACATGCATGTAGACATTTTCTTTTTCAACACACAATGCTTATATTTTGAAAAGTTGTAATATTTCTTAATATATATTCATGCTAGAGGACGAGTGGACCCCTGTAATGCGGGACTTCTTTTCAGTGTTCTGAGCCTTAACCCACTTATGTTCAGGACAGATGGTGTCTGTCCTAAGAAGAAAATAATTATTTTCTACAAGTCTACACATATAGCCTATACACAAGCCCAAACGCTAAGCATGTTATTATTATTATCTTCAAATATATATATATATATACACACACACCTAATATTTTCTTTGTAACCTCATTAGAGGAAATTTTAACCTAAAAGTGACCTCCTAAGGAAAAATAATAAAATAATAAAATAAGTTATGAATTTTGGAGGGAAAAGAAGAAAACTATTTTTTTCAATTGTATTTTTGGCTTATCTCCTTATAGATTTACTTAAATTTCAAGTGTACACACTCATTGGATGTGGAATTAAATTCTACATCCAATGAATACCCATTATGCATACTTTTGAGAAGACTCGAATTGATAAAAATTGAGGATACCTTAAAAACGTGTGTTGAAACACATTTTTTTAATGTATCTTCAATATTTATGAAAGTGGGTTTTCTGAAAAGTATGCATAATTGGACTTGTTGGATGTGGAATTTAATTTTGCATCCAACAATTATTTACATTTGAAATTTGAGTAAACCTATAAGGAGATAAACCAATATAAGATCACAATGCAAACACAAGAACACCATATCTAGGCTACAAGTCAGGGCCAAAACCTCTGATATAGAGGAAAACCCATAAAACATCTTCTTATAGAATCTGTTCAATGAATACTTCCAAGACCTTGACCTTCACCCAAGACTAGACCTACGAACTGATGAGCCAACTACAAACTCACCCAAATTCTGTGCACAATGATGATTGCAGAAATCCTAGTTCTTCCAAGGAACTTGAACATGAGAGTAGGTAGAGATTGAATTCAATGTCCTTTTCACCTTCACTATATTCCACATAGATTTCCCCCTCTTCCTCCACATTTTCACTCGATAAAATTTCACTTTACTTTTGTGTAATCACATATAACTTGATTTCGATTTACGTCCCAAGTTATGTGAGGTTGTTCCTTTATATAGGGTTCCGAGAGAGAAAATTAAGCTTTACTAACTCATCATCTGGAGACTTCTAGATACTACATTAATAATTTTTGTTTCCTTGATACATGCATTGTCCAATCAATAGACCATCATGACCTTGACTATTGACTTAAAAAAACTCCCCTAGAGCAATCAATCGATGGTTTGACCTAGGACAACAACATGATGAGAAAGAAACTCCATTTCCAATAATAATTTTCCTTTTTAAAAATAATTTTTTTTTATATTTTATTTTTTCAAGTACATCAATAATTACATCAAGTTATGACTCAAGTACATTTATGAAGAACAAAAGTAGTTACGTTTCAACATAGGTACATTTATATATATTTATTTTTATCACTTGATTCTTTGTTTATTTCAAAGAGACTATATGGAAATTATCGTACACATTGTTTTTTCATTTTTTTCAGATATCACTCAAAAAATCCTAACATGATTTTCTTATTACCCTCTAGTTATTATAATGGTGAGAAATACCTTTGTTCTAACACTTGTTTGATGTACATGTACCAATAGAGTTAAAAAAAAGAATAACTATACTTTATAAAAATTGATACTCATATTCAACAACAATAACATCTTACGTTAAGGTTTTATAGTTTTTCAGTCCATTAGTTTCCACAAAAGCTATTTACTCTTTACTTATTGTACAATTCTACATTTCGACTATTCACCAATTAATCAAATATATACTTGTCCAAATCCTTTCAAGAATAGGTTAAAGGTATCCACGATAATCACAATGTTGAACAAACTCTCTTTTAGTTCCCCGCTAACTCCACCCTTAGCTTCCAGTGAAACTCTGGAGAAATCTAGATTAGGATTCACCTCCTCAACCCCTAGCAACACCTTGCTAATGTTATGGGTTCAACCAATATTTTTCTCCCACTAGTATTCTATTTTAAAGGTGAATGTTTTTATCTATAATTCCTTATACAAAATCCATCACTTGAAATTTTCCTTCAGCCATGTTAATCTCTTTAATATTGTTATTTCATTTTAAAAATCAATTTTAGTTTTTCTTTCTCCCAAAAGATAAATAATAATGAGAAAACTTTTTTTCTTCCTTTCTTTCTCTACCCATTTAGGCATAACTTACTTCAACTGTTTTCCTTGTAGTTAGAGGTTAATCTTTCATGTTAATCTTTAACATATTTCTAAGAGGATTAACATGGCAAAAATAATTTCTTGTTTCACTATTGAAATAAATATTTACATCCACATATTTCATCAAATGTCTTTTATTTTTTTTCCAACCAACAATTAAGTATAAAAGTGACATAGTAAGTTTGTAGGGTTATTATAGATGCATTGTTTTTTAATGGCCTGAAGCACAATTGACTCAATGTTTCCTAGATGTGTGACCAAGCTTATTATGTGTTGTTCAAATCAAAAAATTGTCAAATCAAGTCTGTAACCACAAGAGAGAGAGAGTAGTTGAAGTCATTAGAAAATATAGTAATGTATATGTTCTAAAAGGGAAGATCGAGAAGTTATGTTTGAATAATATTGATGACAGATGTATATGGTGTTGAAGGCTAGGACATCTGAACATTGTTCAGATTGTCAAATTGTAGAACAATAATGTTTTCAGAGATCTTCTAAAGATTTCTAAGCCAAATGACACTATTTGGAAGTCTTTTCATATTCATAAACAAGTATGAATACCATTCAAATCCAAGGGTAACTCATGAATCAAGCCATTGTAGTTAATACATGTAGACTTGTGTAGTCCTTTTAGAGGTCAGATATAATTAGGCAAATTTGATTTCGTGCTTATCATTTATGGTTTTAGAAAAATAAGATGGGTTGCCTTCTTAAGAGAAAAATTAGAAGACTTTGAAAAGTTCAATAAATTTAAGGCCATGGCTGAGAATGAGACAAACTACAAAATTAAGTACATAAGGCTTAATAATGGTGGTGATTTTACCTCCGAAGAGTTTGATGATTGCTGCAAAGTACAACACATAAAAAGATAATTTACCATAGAAGACACGCCACAAAAGAATGGATTAGTAGAGAGAGCCAATAGGTCAGTCTAGAACTTGGCTAGAACCATGATGGGAGAAACATGTATACTACAAATATTTTAGGTTGAAGCCATTCACAAAACAGTGGCACAATTTAATATATATAGTGATAAAACTCCACATGAGTTTTTTTATAGCATACTTTCCACAATAAAGAATTTCAAAGTGTTATCACTCCATAAATTTCGTTCAAATTCATGAACTCTCTTGATTTTTGTAATTTCGTAGCGCTCCTAGTTGGGGTGATCTCGTAGTGTTGTTCATCTTCTGATTTCGTAGTGCTCCTGATTGGGTTATCATGTAGTGCCAATCTGCTCCCATGACAAAAAAAATGGCATTTGGGAACAAATATACAAGTTTGGCTATTATCATAGTTTAGTGTGAATGTAAAAATTTCAAGTCATTGTCTTAGGTTTAGTTTCTAAGTTTAAAAAAAAAGGTACACTGCCATTTGATTTGGCAGCGTCATTCTAATTGAATTCGATAGAAGCAATGACAAATTAAATGGAAACAAAGGTATGTGATTTCATGTTTTTTTCACTACCATGTCAATTATAAACTAAAAACATCCTCAACAGACAGAGTCCGCTACCAAAATAGTTGTCAGTGCAGCTAGTTTTACCTGATAGATGGATCAAAGTTAACATTTTAAGTCTTGTAGATTATGCCATCGTATTGTCAAAGTTATATGATTCATCAGTGAAATACATGGTGATAAACAAGGGAAAAAGGTCTAATTCTAAGAAGCCAAAATCATTGAAAATGGTAAAGCAAGTCCCTAAGGTGAAGGTTAAGATGAATGGGAGGAAAAAGATAAATGTATATGTTTTATTCAAAGTAGAAAAAACACTTAACTGAGAGTTTTGGACAATCATTGTCAAATTATTTGTCAGTGAATTTTCCTTTATTTTGTCAACCTACACTACCAGTTAATCCATCAGTTCCCTGAACATGTTGGCTTTGGCTAACGTTGACAATTATTTTGTCAGCATTTTTCATAGTTTTGATCTCATAACATTCGCTAGTTATTTTTCTAGCACTTATAATTTCTATAGGACATTTGTAATGATAAAATGATTAGTTTGGATTGAGTTATTTGGAGGATATTTCACATAGTTATTATCATTTTTTAGGATAAATTCAAAGAGCTATGAAGAAGGGCTATTCTGAGTAAAATAACTAATATTTCAATAGTATTCTGAGGCACCAGTTTGGGGATTACCAAATTTTCTGGCAAGAAATCAGTGATATGGTTTGTTCCTTTTCTTTAGAAATGTTTCCAACTACATTTAGCAACATTATCAACTATAGTTCTAGTTTTATTTCAAGTAGTTTGCCATATATCACAATGTCAAGATGAATATGCATTAAATATTTATTTTGGTCTATTTCCTAAAGATAGTTTGTAATTTGACCTTCCTAGAATTATGATTTTTGTTTGTAAATAGTTCTGTATAAATACATCCCAAAAGAAAGAATAAGTATTGGTCCCTAAAGGGAAAAAATTAGTATTGTATAATATTTTTTTGAATGTTAATGAAAGAAATTTCAAGAAGAAGTGTCAATATATTGTTTCAAGAGCCTCATGTTATGACATCTTCATAGCCTCTCCCTCTAGTGTTGTTTTCTTCTCTATGTATTCCATATTTGTATTTCCTCTAGATTTGAATGAGTGTTATAGAATTAGAATTCATCTCTTTGATGCTCTGATTCCATGGTTACAAAAATTTTCATCATTGACTCTTTGTCCATTGCATTCATATTTGTTCACTGGTTTATCTTATATTATTGCAAAATTCACCATAATTGGTGCTCTGTTTTAATCAATATGTTGTTGCTTCCAATCACCATACTACAAACTATGTCTAAATGAAGAATTATATGTCTAGCCTAAGGAAAACATATTGCATACCATTAGTCTTTTTATTTTTCTAGATTATATTCATATATTAACTCCTACCAAATGGATTGTTTCTTTCATGCCCAACCAAACCCTATTTCAACATCATTTAACTAAATATCTAGCCAGTGCATTGAAAACACAACCAATTGTTGAGGCGACACTGGGTGATTGAGATGTAAGATAGATCCCTATCTGAATTGGAGGGGCTAGCCTCCAACCAGAATGTTTGGTTTAACGTTACCTTAGTTATTCTGCTTCCCATCCAAGATTAAATATGGGTGATAACATTTGTGGCATCGTTGGCGAGGAGGCAAAGTTTGATGTCAAATAATCCCTAGGTAGAACGACAAAGAATCAAATTTCATTATTTATGGTGAATGCTAATCATACACAAATAAGTTGTACATCTTTCACCTGGTGACTCTATGGTCAAAGAATACAGAGTTCAAGGTGACTCCACTATCCGAAGAATGTGAAGCTTGAAAAATGTGCTAGTGAGTCCACTAGATTCAATGAGAGACAGATGTTGCAACTATTATTTCAAGATATACATGCTTGAATTTTCTAGACCTCCTAGTTTCCCTAATATTCTACCAACACATGAATATTTTCTAATGAATGGTCCTAAATTTGATGAGGATGATCTAAGACTAGCCTTGAAACATATCAAAAATTACTATGACTTTACTAATCTCCTTAAAATTAGGAAACAATATGTATTCCTTAGACTATTTTATGATTCATTATAAGGAAAATGTAGAAGTTGGGTTAAAACTTTACCTGTTAAGTTCATAAGGTCTCTAAATGGTTTCTTGAATTATTTTCTTAAAAACATGGATGGAAAAACCAGACTTAGTGGCAGACTCTCCTTCCATTCAAGTTTTTAGAGAATGTAATGATTTGTGTAGAGATGATGAGGTGGATAAACAAATTTCCTCATTTGTGTCTTCTTACATAAAGTCATGTAAATGTAGCTCAAAGCATAAGATTCAATTTTTGGATGAATTTTCTGAGAATATTGAAAATGAGTTGGAAGCTTTAGATATTCAAAGATTACTCCAAATTTTTCCAAATTAAGGTGTTTCTTTTGAAGTTTTATTTTACGAGAGTGAGAAATTTTTTTTTTCCTTGTAGTATTCAGAATGGGTCTGAGTTTGAAAACTCACATTTGGAACAATTGTTTTACATAGAAAGCACATGTGAACTCTCTAACCACTACAACCAAATTGTATAATAATTTGAGGATCAAAAAATAGATCATTTAGTTATTGATCCTGTGGGTAACTACATGGAGGGTTTTTTCAGCTTGAATTTTCAGACATTTTTCCTTCTGGAGACAAAATGCATCATGAGTTGGCTTCGCCACTACACTTAGTTTTGATTTTGTTGAAGCATAGTCAAAGAGCCACAGTATTTGAGTAGCTACTTGACTGGTTGTATTGGCATTTTTGTATTATCTGATCCAACATTCTTTCAACAGGTTACTATAGGATGAGTATGCAATAAGCTTGTTGGCCAAGCATTTATTTTCAACCTACAGTTTCAAACAATAAATATAAAACACATACAATTTTGGTTCTGAGTTTTGTTCAAGTGTAGACTAGGTTGGTTGCAAGGTCAAGTTGTAGGTTATAGGTACTTTGTTGCCTCATTGGAAGGACAAAATCCCCAGATGGAATCGATTTTATCACTCCATAAATTTTGTTCAAATTCATGAGAGCTCTTGAATTTTGAATTTTGTATTTCTCCTAGTTGGGGTGATATCACAGCACTCTTGACTGGGTTATCTCATAGCGCCAATGTACTCCCATGACAAAAAAATTTCATTTGGGAAAAAATAAACAGGTTTGGTTGTTATCACAGTTCAGTGTCAATGTAAACATTTGAAATCAATTCCTTAGGTATGGTTTTTTAAGTTAAAAAGAAAAATTACACGTACATTGCTATTTAATTTATAGAAGTATTTTAAATGAATTAAATAGAAGCACTAGAAAATTAAATTGAAGCAAAGGTATTTCATTTTAGTAATTTTTTACTCCCAAACCAATTACCAGCAAAACCAATCCTGAACTGACAGATGTCGCTGCAAAATAGTTGTCAACACATATATTTTTAGGTGACAGATGGATCTAAGTCAGCATTTTATGTAAGTCTTATTGATTATGTCACCGTATTGTTAGAGTTAGATGATTGACTGGTGAAAGACATGGTGATAAACAAGGAAAAAGGGTTTAGCTCTAAGAATCCAAAACAATAGAAAGTAGTAAAGCAAGTCCATAAGGCAAAGGTTAAAAAAAATGGGATGGAAAAGACAAATTTAGATATTCTATTAGAAGCAACAGAAACACTTAGCTGAGAGTTCTGAACCATCGCTATAAAATTATTTTCTAGTGAATTTTGCCTCCGTTTTATCAACACATGCCACCAATTAATCTGCTAGTTCCCTCAAAAGTTTGGTTTTGGCTAACACTAACAATTATTTTGTTAGCATTTTTAACAGTTTTGATCCCATAGCATTCGCCAGTTATTTTTCTAGTGCTCATAGTTTCTACATAATTTTTACAATGATAAAAATGTTAGTTTTGATGGCGTTATCTAGAGGATATTTCACATAATTATTATCATTTTTGAGTATCAGTTCAGAGGGATACGAATAAGGGATATTCTGAGTATAGTAATGAATATTTCAGATGTATTCTAAGGCACACATTTGGGGATTACTAGATTCTATGGAAAGAATCATTTATTTGTTTTGCTCCTTTTTTCTAGCAGTTTAAATAAAGACTATTTCTATTAATAAGAAAAAAAGAGGTATTTACAGTGAGGTCGTAACCTCAGAGGGTGTGTGAACCAACCCTCGACAGCAGTATCTGGAGATTTTTTGCCAAATTGGGAATAAAACAGAGTCCAGAGACGAGCAACTGTACATGGATAGAAGATCCCTCTACTACAATGATATGAGCTGCTTCTAGTTAACCTCTCCTTACAAGACAAAATTGCGCTTAAGAGAACGATTACAACATCAGGATTCTTAGGCAAAAATGCGCATAACAGACTTTCCAAAAATGTGGTAACAGCCAGCAGAGTTCCAAAAAACCTTGATAAGGTCGGGATATGAACCAGCATAAACTTGCAGCATAACCAGAATATAAAAAAGACAGTAACAGAGGTTTTGAAATCAAAACTTAGACCTTGGAATTGGATAAACCAGACTGTGTGAAGGGGGCAGTTAATCATGCGGGGTCGGAGGGTAAGTGTCCTGCTCAGCAGGCTTGCTTGGTGCGGCGACCCAGGTTACTTCTTCAGTGCCTTCCGCTCCGCCCTCGGTAGTAGTTACTAGATGAAGAACTCCAAAATCATGTTGTACAGGACCACAAACCAGAACGTCTTCCTGAGTCGAAATCCTTTGACGGGTGTTATCCTCGACGACAGGGGAGTCCTCCTGCATGTGTTCGGCAGTGAGCATCACTCCTTCCAATTCTCCCTGAGCCAGACTTTCCTCCGGAGATTGGGTAGATGAGGAGATAGCCAGGTCATCCTGCTATTCTGCCTCTTCCGCCATCAGAATGGTAGCAATGATAGTTACCACTGGCCTGTTCAGTCGACTACGGAAGGTGAAACGGGAGGTCTGAAAGGAGGTGTTCGGGATCTGGCTGGATGGATTGGGGGGGTGAAGACAGAGAAGCAAAAGAGATGGGAATGACATTCAGAGAAGGGGAAAGCGAGGCTCGACCTCTGGGAGCCGAAGAACCCCCTCTGCGCGGTATTCCTTTGCGCCGAGGCATTTCAAACACTTGCTTACGACTGGGAGAGCCGAACAGACGAGTATTGAGGAGGGGGAGACATGAACAGAGGATGCCAGGGGAATGAAACCTGCAAACAAACTTGACAGCACTCAGAGACGGGAAATGCCCAAGGCGAGGGAGGAGCTGGGTCGCTTTATGGCTGTGAGTCCTCATGGCTGGCCAACTAAGAGACATTAATGCCCCTGCGCTCAGCTGACAACCATTAATTCTGGATGGAACCATTTTCACATCGCTTAAGAACCCAAGATCGAACTGCTGCTGTGTGATCTGCATTCATAAATGCAAACGAGTGTGCAGCCAGCTGCCATGAGGGTACTATGCGTGCTGGGCATGCGTACAAGGAGCACTCGCATCCGGGTAAACTGCCTGATGATGAAGCTGGTCTTCCTCAACTAAATTTTTGAATTCAGTGAGTTGTTCCTTAGTAGCTATGCTGAGCGTGGGGCCTGAATAGGCATCCATCTCCAATTCTGCTCCAATATTGGCTAAAAAGTCCGCAAGTTTGTTTCCTTCTCTTAATGTGTGCTTGAAGGAAGTTGCTTGGTATTGAGAAAGCCATTGTCTAATTAGTTCCAGCCTTTGCGCCATTCTCCAACTGTTACTTATCTTGTGGATTGGAGCTCCTTGTAGGAGTTTTGTGGCCATATTGATAATGATTTGAGAGTCACCTTCTATTATAAGGGGAAAGAATATGTGTTCCTGAGCCAGAGTGAGTCCTTGCCAGAGTCCTTCCAATTCCGCCAAATTGTTGGTATCCCATCCTTTGGAGCCTAAGTAGATTAGATGAGGGGTACCTAAGTGATCCCTGAATACCCCCCATAGCCTGTTTGTCTTGGGTTGCCTTTGGAGGCCCCATCAAAGTTGAGCTGATACATATTGCGAGGTGGAGGGGACCATTTTGTTGACTTTTTTTGCCTGTTGAGATGCTGGTTTTGAGAGTTAGGCTTGTGGTTTAGAGTGATTTTCCAGTTGTCCCATATTGATTTTTCTTTGTGATCCGTTGGGAAGTCTTCCAATGACCAGTATTGGATGGAAAGAGATTCCTTGATGTTTCTGTGCAATATAGTCCATATCTGCTCCAGTGTCTAGGTTTGGTTTTTGAATAGTCTTTTGTTCCTCTCCTTCCAGATGTTCCACATTAGGAGACCCGGTATGAGCTACCAAAGCGAGTTGAGAAGCCTGCTCTGATAAGCTGACTGCTTCCAGTTGCGTAGTGTGGATTTGAGATCTCCTTGTACCCGGCTTTCGTTTTCGCACCGAAAGATGGCTTTTTCCCATAATTTCCTCCCCAAGTGGCATGTTTGCAATAGATGAGTAGCTGTTTCTTCTTCTTGTTTGCAGTTTGGACAAATAGATGGCCCTGAGAAATTTATTTTCCGGAGGTTATCCCATGTGAGAATTATGTTATGAAAGAGTAGCCATAAGAAGATGGAAACCTTTTGCCAAATTGAGGAGCTCCAAATTTGGTCCCATAAATTATCTTTTATGATCTTGTCTTTAGTAATGATATTATAAGCCTCCCTGGTGGTGAATGTTCCTCTTTCTTCATATCCCCATCTTAGTATATCCACTCCTGTGGCTTTGGGAATTTGCCTCTTTTTTAGTTCATCAGAGAGAGTTTGTTGGGTTATCTCGTATCCTTCCTCCCTTATGATTTGATCGGTCCCTTTCCATTTCCTGTATTTTTGGGTGGTTGATGAACTCCAAAATTGATTGACTGTTTTTGGGGGATGGGTTCTTTGCAGTGGTAGAGGGAGATCATGCAAAAGATCCTTGATCTTTGGGAGTTGCTGCGAAGAGTTGTCCCAAAATCTTGCTGAGTCTCCGCTTTTGATTTCCCAGAAGTTGTGTTGTTGTATAAGGTTCCTATGTTGGATGGCTGAGTTCCAAATTGTAGATCCAGTGTTGAGTTCCGACATACGGATTCTGTCTTCAATAGGGTTGTTGCTTGCATATCTTTCCATCCATAGAGAGGCCCAGAGAGTATTTGGATGAGCTAACCATCGCCAGCATAATTTGGCGCCCATTACTTTGTTTTTGTGCTCAGGATCTCTTATCCCAATACCCCCGACTTTTTTAGGAAGACATACTTTTTCCCATTTAACAAGAGCCCATTTTCTATTATGGCCCGAGCTGCCCCATAGAAAGTTGCGCTAAAGATTCTTTATAGCCTTGAGAACCCATTTAGGCGGCGCCAAAAGGGAGAAGAGATAGAGAGGCATGGATTGAAGAATGGCTTTGATGAGAACTACTCTACTGGCCATATTCAAAGATCTGTGAGTCCATAGGAAGAGTTTGGCTTCGAGTTTTTCTAGAAGGTCTCTCCATGAGGAGTACTTGAGGGCCGAGGCTATCATGGGAGCGCCTAAATATTTGGAAGGGAGG
Source organism: Pinus taeda (assembly GCA_000404065.3). Classification (NCBI taxonomy): domain Eukaryota; kingdom Viridiplantae; phylum Streptophyta; class Pinopsida; order Pinales; family Pinaceae; genus Pinus; species Pinus taeda. The sequence goes on from APFE031431398.1 coordinate 25,410, forward strand.
CTGTCTATAGTGAATCCTAAAATACGTGCAATCGATCTTTGAGTAGACACAGGAGTGTTAAAGAAGAAAATTTGGGATTTGGCCTGATTGATAAGGGCTCCAAAAGCATCCGAGAAAGTAGACAGGATATCTTTGAAAAGGCGAGCTTCTTGGACTAATGGATGCCCAGAAAGCATATTTTCGTCCACAAATTGTTGATGGGAGAAGGAGGGGGAATTGTTGAAAGAGAGACCTTTAAGACAGCGGGAGGCAATAGCAGACTTAATATTGTGGCCCAATCCTTCGGCAATTATAACAAAAAGGAACAGTGAGAGTGGATCCCCTTGCCTAATTCCTCTAGAAGGACGAAACGTATCAGAGGGGATACCATTGATGAGTACAGAGAAGAACGAAGAAGTCAGAAGGCTGAGGATCCATCTAGTCCATGAAGGATCGAAGCCAAAAGCATTTAGAATTTTTTGAATATACTGCCAACTGATACCGTCAAAAGCTTTGGATAGATCTATTTTTAACAACATACCTGGCTTCTTAGTTTGCTTCAGAGAGTGAATTATTTCATGGGTGAGAATAATTCCGTCCGTGATCTGGTGGCCTTCCACATAGCCGGATTGCTCTGGCAAAATAAAAAGAGGGAGCAGAGGTTTCAGCCGAGTAGCAATAACTTTTGAAACAATTTTGTATATGATGTTGCAAAGATCTATCGGGTGATACTTATTAGGCGTATTGGCTTCCTCTATCTTGGGGATAAGATCCATAAATGTGGCATTCAGCCCAGGGTACATCCATATTAATGCACGAGATTCTTCAACCAATTGCCATACTTCTATTTGAATGAGATCCCAGAAATGGTGAAAGCAATCTGAGGTAAATCCATCAGGGCCTGGTGATTTTCCGGCTTTTAATTGCTTGACAGCAGTATCCACTTCGTGTAACTGGATTGGTTGGAGGAGAAGGAGATTATGCTCATCGGTTATCAATTTGGGTATCTGCTGTAGTATTTTCTCTATTGCAGGAAGTCTGTCAGTACCAGGTTCTTGGTGGACCTTCTTGAAGTATCTGAGAAAATTCTCTTCAATGCCTTCATGCGTCTCAATTCTTTCTCCTAGATCATTTTGAATATGGGAGATGAGATTATGCATTCTGTGTTGCACCGTAGTTTTGTGAAATAACTTGGTGTTCTTTTCGCCATCCTTAAGCCATCTGATTCGTGATTTCTGTCTCCAAAGAATCTCCTCCTGTTGAGCTCTGTTGAGAAGTTGATCTTCGATAGCTTGTTCCTGTTTTGCTAGTTCCGCATATCGTCCTTCTTTGATGATCCTTTGCTGAGTTAGCTTCATTTCCTGATTAAGAACGGCCCGAGCTTTGAAAATGTTGCCAAAGGTGGTATGATTCCAATGTTTGATTTCTCTTTTGAGGAATTTCAATTTTTTTTGGAAGTTGGTCATTTTGGATCCCCCTATGGGATTGAATTTGATCCAGGTTTGTCTAACAAATTCATTAAATTCTGGGTGAGTAAGCCAGAAAGTCTCAAAACGGAAAGGGCGTTTAGTATTATTACCTGGACGATGCCATTGGAGTGCGATAGGCCAGTGATCTGATCTTGATATTGGCATAATGGAGGCTATAAGATCTCCTCCCAGGTAAGGCGCATTATCTGAGACTAAGAAACGGTCTAACCTTGAAGCTATATGTTGTGCTCCTTCTCTTTTGTTGGTCCAAGTGAATAGACCATTATTTGATGGGAGATCTATTAGCCAGTTTGACTGGATGAAATATTTGAGTAAGTGTCCATCTCTGATTCCATTTTCTCTGCCGCCCTGCTTTTCCTCCATTCTTGCAATCATGTTGAAGTCTCCTCCTGCTATCCAAAGAGGGTGGTATCTGTTAGAGTTGAGTGTAGAGAGGTGTTCTAGAATCTCTACTTTCAAATTAGTATCCTGTGGGAAGTAAACATTAGTGAGATCACCATGAGTGTTGGTTCCAATTAAATGTAAGATTGCCTAAATAAAGTTTTTGTTTGCATGTATGTTACTAAGTTGTATTACTCTTGCATCCTAGATAATTGCTAAGCCCCCAGAGGCTCCTTGAGCATCAACTGCTGTGACTTGCCCTCCGGGCCAAACTTTTGCTGCTATCTTTTCCAAAATTGGCATACTGCATTTGGTTTCTTGCACAAAGAGAATATTGGGTTTTTCCTGCATAAGCATGTTTTTTAAGAGTCTTCCTTTCCTTGGGCTATTGAGCCCTCTTATATTGCAGGATATCAACTTCATTGAGAAGGATTAGGATGAATGTTAAAGTACTTGGTCAGCTTCGCATATCGGCCTGACTCCACTAGCACTTCGCCTATCTTGATGGTCCTTTCTAAGGTTGTTTTTCTTCCCCTTTTCTTACTGTCTTTTGTGATGAACTTTCCATCCCATGGGCTACCAATTTGAACCCCTAGAGAGTGTTTCTTGTGCGCTTTTTTTAAGACCTCTTCCAGTTTGTCCAGTTGCCTGTCTGGAATCTTGTCAAAGTTGTCGGTCTTGCATGCTAGTTCCAGAATAAGAATGTCTAGTTCTCCTATGTCAATGTTCTCAGGATCTTCTTCCATCATCTGGGTCTCTAGGAAGACTTCCTCTGTCTCCTTCAGTGTCTTGGAGCTTGATTTTGGGGTATCCATTTCCATTTCTTGAGAAACCCCTGCCTGCGGATCGGATTGAGAAATGTTAAGCATTTTGTTGGATTGAGAATCCTTTGGTTGTTGCGAAGGACCCGCTGGTAATTCTCGGATCAAGTCTTTGACCTTTTGAATTTCTTGAGCTGGGTCTTGCGTATCCAGATTGGCAAGGATCTCGAAGCTATTGGGTTTTGAGGATTTAGCTTTGTTGGCCTGATCTATTTTACCATTGGTAGTGGGTTTTTTGTTACCTCTTCGACGATTGACAACTTTTGTAAAACCATCAGGTTCCTGGTTATCTGCATTTGTGCTAGTGGGCATTTTCCTGTTTAGGGGGCAGTCTCTGAAAAGGTGCCCTAGATTATGGCATTTCCTACACCTAAACGGAACATGTTCATAATCTATCAGTTGGATCCATTCAACATCTTCATGCAAGAATATTACTGTATCTGGCAGAGGTTGTTTGAGATCCATATAGATGCAGATGCGGGCATATGAAGTGTATCTGCAGAGCTTTGTATCCTCAGCAACCTTGACGAATTCTCCCAGTTTATTTCCTATTTCTTGTAGTGAGATTTCTTCCCAATATTCCCATGGTAGGGAATATAACCTGATCCAGACCAGAGCATAACTGAGATCTTCCTTGTCCGAGTTAAATCTTTCAACCCATGCTTTGAGAAAGAGTCCTGCAGAGTTAAAGAAATAAGGCCCTCCATCTAGAATCCTGTTTCGATCTTCCAGGCAGTTAAAGACTACTGTAAAAAACCCTTTAGGTCCTAGGTGTAGGGTAATGTGGCCCTTTGGATTCCATTTTGTGTTTATTCATCTTCTGAGTGCTTTCTCGGTTGGCCATATACCGATAAATTTTCCTATCAGAGCATGGTCCCTCATATATTCTATTCTGGGATTGATTTTGTGACTGGGGAATTCCACCGTGGGTCTGACAGTAGCTACTGGCCTGCATGTGGACGATCTGGCCGTATTTGCTTCCTTCTGAGTCGATTCGTCATTTCTTTGTTGACTGCTTTCCTGTTGGGTGCTATTTTGGTCCGTCTCATTCACTGTAGCTGCGCCTTTCTGCTTTTGGCCGTCGTGTTGTGGGGGAGGTGCTTCGTCCCCCCATGGGAGGGCGACATTCTACTTACTGCCGATTCCTTACGTTCTGTCAGCTGTGGTCCTGTCTTCTTTGGTTAACAAAGGTCTGAACTTTGCAGGCCTGCCGTGGCAGGGGGTTTAGAGTCCAGGGAGGGCGCGTTTAAACCCTAATTGCCATTTCGCAGAGCTCTCTCAGCTCAATATTCATATCAATCGCTACAGTTAGTAGTGTTATGAATTATAGTTCTACTTTTATTTCAAGTAGTTTACCATATAGCACAAAGCCAAGGTCATAATGCATTCAATATTTATTATGGTAAATACATATTAAATTTTGGATAATAGATCGAGCATATTTCCTAAATATAGTTTGTAACTTGATCTTCCTATAATTTCAATTTCAGTTTGTAAGTACTTCTCTATAAAACTACTCAAAAAGATACAATAAAGGGTGACCCCCAAAGGAGAAAATGACTATTGTATATTATTTTTCTGAATATTAATGAAAGAATCTTCAAGTAGAAGTTTCGATATATTGTTTCTAGAGATTCATGTTATGATATATTCACTATATGTCCCTCTAGTGTTGTTTTCTTTTCTTTATATTCCATATTTGTATATCCTCATCTGAACGAGTGTTGTAGAATTAGAATTCATCTCTTTGATGTTATGATTCCATGTTTACTGAATTCTTAATCATTGATGTTTTTTTCATTGCATTTTGATTTCTTCACCAGTCTATATGATATTATTGCAGAATCCACAGTAATTACTGTTCTATTTTAATTAATTTGTTGTTGCTTCCAATTACCACACAACAAACAATGTTTAAGTGAAGAATTATATGTCTTGATTATGGAAAACAAATTTCATAGCACTATTCTTTATATTTTCGAGATTATATTCATATATTAATTCCATTGCCCAATGGATGATTTCTTTCATGCCCAACGAAACCCTATTTCAACACCATTTAACTAAAGGTCTAGCCACTGCATTGAAAACATAGTTAGTTGTTGAGGTGACATTGGGTGATTGAATGGTTAAAAGAGAGACTTCTCTGGGATGGAGGGGTTAGCCTCTAGTCTAAAATTTTTGTTTGAGGTTACCTCATTTACTCGCCTTTGTAGCCAGGGTTAAATCTGAGTTATAACACAAAGTATTTGTAAGCAAGTGTTATATCAAGAAGAGTGATGAAAAACTTGGTATGTTCGAAGCAAGAGCTAATTAAGGTATTTTTATTAAATAATATGAGAATAGAAAGGTCTATACACGATACAAAAAGAATACAATAAAAATAATAGAGTTCATTCATGTTAAAGTTGATGAGAACAATTAATTTGAAAATAATTAGCGAGTGAATATTAATTCCAATGATCCAGTCTACAATACTGAAAAGGTTGATGATGTTAGCCTCATAGTCATGATCAATAAGTAAAAAATAATAAAATTATGAAACTTATAAAATATAATTACTACTTGTCTTTGACATGCTCATCAATTCTAGAATAAGCCTATTCCTAATACTTAGGAGTTTGTTGAGGTCTAGTTGGTTCAAAGATTCTATCCGACTAGTTAGCCTCCTAGATTAGTATGTGGTTGAGATATTCACTCAACGAAGAGATTGCATGTCCAAGATAGACTAACTATATTGAGACATAACTTGATGTATTTATGTTGTATCATGATTCTTTGTGAATACATACATTGAGGATTCTTTGTGAATACATACATTCAGGTTGAAATCCTATTCCACCATGTTTTTGTCTCTCTGACATTATTTTATTTTCATTTCATTATTTTCCATTGTTATTAGAGAAACTATAATTTTTCAATGGTAGTGTTCCATGGGAAGGCAAGACTATGTTTGAGGAATTTTATAATCGATCAATTATCAGTGTCTATTCACTGTATGGTGATGGTCCATGACAATGTGGATTCTATATACCTACACATACAACCTATGCGCAAGTGAAGTAAAAGGTCGAAGCCTGGGTGATTTGTGGTCAATGCAGTACTCCAAAGCATACCTATATCATAGTTGACCAAAAGCTATGTTGTGTTGACCGTATATTATTCAAAAATTTTAGATCAAATATGAATGTTGATTCTGAATGACTTTTTATGGCCCTTCCCTTGTGAGAATGCGGGTATTTCCAAGGGAGAATATGGAACAAAGTTCGATCCTTTGTTTTGTAACTCTCAACTATTTATATAATGTAAGACATAGTTGGGTTTTCTTAAACATATGGTCAAATTTGTTCATTCAAGGTACCACTGAATAAGAATCCAACTCTTCCATATCTATGTAGTGTTCTCCATACATTTTGGTGTGAGACTCATCATCATATGTTTGATAAAGGAGATAATGCACAAGTGATAGGCTGAATTGAATCAAGACGTGAATGATGTTGCGATCAAACATCATAACCGAGGCAATGAGGCAACATGTGTTATCATAACCAATTTCCATATCGCTATGTTCAAGTGAAGTGTTGAGGAACATGGGTAAAATGTTGTGTTGGAGGTTGAATATCTATTTAGGGTAATCAATTCATAATAATTGAAGAATACCTCATATTGACGGAATTAAATTGGATTGTGAAGAGATCCTAGCATAGTACCATGTTTCCATTCAAGGTTATAATTCAATCAACAATGAATGGGCACTGTCAATTTTTTTTTTCCACTATCAGATGCAGAGACAAATGGCCACGACTAATTTTAAAAAGTCAATATATACAGTGTATGGTCAATGCTATTTGCACCATTGGTTTGCATTTAATTTTCTTCTGTGAGTTTCCACAGTACAATAGGATTGCTTCCTAAATCAGCCTCAACACTCACATCAAATGGTTTCATCAGGTGTTGCGATTACAGTGACAATTAGAGTTGTAAATATCTAGTGAGTGAATATAGCCATCATTACGAGTCGAAATTCTAAACAAATTCCCCGACCGTAAGGTATGGGTGATACTGCGGAGTGCTTTACACTGGATGCCATGACAAATATCCTTGTGATGAGCTGAACAACTGCTACAAAATTCATTACTATTGCATTGGGAAGATCAATTATCTCAACGTCAATTCCATGCACTTACCATAGTTCTGGACAATCACATTTCTCAAGTGCCACATGTAGCATTCACATGGTTCTAACTACCATGGACTCTGGAATGAAGATAGGTGTGTAGATTTGAAACGAGCTACCACCCTTATAACCCTTAGCGGCCCCAAATGACTTCAACACTTTATAGTGTAATAAGCAACATGATAGATTATCAGAAACACTGTGAGGAGCCTGTGTAAAGCCACCTAAGGAAGCACCTATGTTGAGATCCCTGTGGACATCAGCTAGCTCGTGAACCAGCATCATGGAACCCATCTCGAGGACTATGCATAGAACCAAACTGGAGGAATGTGTGCCCTCCCTTGGAGATCTATGTAAGGCTAAGTTTATCTGCTCCACGAATTTCCTTTGCACTTAGTTATGCAAATCATCTGTCATATTCTTTTTTCAACTCGTTTTAAAAAAAAGGCTCACGTGGATAATATCAAGGATGTGAAAAAGTAAATTCATATAAGTGGATAAAACACATTGAGAGAATGAATGGAATTTGTTAATGTTGGATGATAAATAATGGCTTGAAGTTAAATAGTGGAACATCTTGAAGTATGGATGCATATGATTCTTTATTAAGAAGCATAGTAGTTTTGGTCGCTTTCGAGTTGCAAGATTAACTTTTATGTCTCGCCAGGCTAATTTAAATATTGTAATATTAAATGATTCCAAATTTCTTAGGTATTTGGTTAAAGTCATGTGAAGGAACTTCTGTAAGTTTGTGTGGGATATAAAAGGGTTTTGATTTTGCAATGATAAGGTTGTAATTCTAGGGGATTGAAAAGTCATTTTGTTAGTTGAGTCCAAGTTATGAATAGGTTAAGTTGAGTCCAAAAGTTAGTTGAGTCCAAGTTATGAATAGTTTAAGTTGAGTCCAAATTCGAGTCCAAGCTTAAGAAATTTTGTGTTGCAACCTGACACCCAATCCTTGATTGAATTATCAAGTAAAAATTTGTAGGGGTTGAGTTCTTTAAAAGTCAAATAATAATTCATCTCCTCATTACGTTACATTGTAAAAATCCTTAACTTGGGTGCATTTTCGGTAGGAAAAGAACAAATCTAAGTTCAATCCGGCGTGATAATCAAGGAAGCGAGAAAAAGAGAGTGTGTAGAACACCAAAATGGGTAAAGGAGGAAAATGTCCTCAAAGTGCAGAGGTAGAAATTAAAGAATTGCAAAAGTGCAATCAAGAATTGCACAACAAAATTGAAGTACCTAAGTGGAAGTTAAAGAAAAAACAAAACATAATTAATCAAATGACTAGCACATTAGAAGCAACAAAAGATCTTCAAAATGAACTACATATGAAAGAATAACTCATTAATGGACTTCGGATAAAATTGAGGCAAAAATAATATCTACTTGATGCAAGATCTACAAAAAAGATAGATGTAGTCTATGAAACAAAAGACTTCATACAAACAATAAATGAAACCTGTGAAACAGATGACCTCATTTAGCTTATTGATGAAAGTTGTGACACAAATGATCTAATCCGCCGGGTTGATGAAAGTTGTGACATAGATGATCTCATCTAGTAAGTTGTGCTACTAAATGAAAGTGATGCAACTAGTTGTCCTGAAGATCTAACCGAAAAGTTTGATGCAACATGCGATAAATATGAATTGTTAATAGAGATGATTGATGCTCAGTGTGATACAAATGACTTAATGAACCAAGCATAGAATATCAACAACAGCAGCATGTGTGAATAACAACAAGGAAAATTTATTTCCAAGATGGTGATCAGACCTTGGGAAGAAATTTTATTCAACAATGATCGACATGACTTGGGAAACAACAAAGAAAATAACTTTTATGTTCTAGATTTCTAAAAAGCAATTCGGTTTGTATGTGCAAGTTTTATAGAAAATACCCATAACCTTGTTAAGCATAACCATTGTAAGAGAAATGGCCATATGGAGAGTAAATGTTATGACCTCCATCCTTGTCTTCATCATCGAAAGACAAATCATCTATTAGAGAAATGTCGAATGCAAAAGAAGACTAAAATTAAAGTTAATTATGGATGGATAAACCATTGGAGATGGAATCTAGAAGTAAAGAAGTTTCATAGATCCTACAATATACTCGAGACAAAGGTAAAGATAACTTTGCCTGAAGAATTGAACAAAATTAAAAAGAGAAACTCTCCTACATCTGGGTGGGGGAGTTGAAAACAAATCCAGATAGTTATGGTATATCCTTTCAATTGAAAAGGGGGGAATTGATGATTATGGCTGTCAGACTGAAAGTTTCGCCACCAACACAATTTTCCAGGGCGAATCAAAATTTTTCAGTGTGCAAGTGATTGGGATGTTGATTGAGAGGAAATGTGAGGATTTTTCTTCAGTTGGATGGTCATTGTACCCAACAAAGGATAGGTAGATACCTTTTCATTGTGGCTTGGCATTAGATTGAGTTGCTAAGAATTTTCAGGGATGTTTAATACCTACATTTAATTCTCTTCTCTTGGTTTACTCTCTTCATATTCGAGTTTCTGGCAACTAAACTTGGCGGTTTTCCAGGTCGTTTGTCATTGAGAATCAGTTCAATAGTTTCAACATGAAGACTCAGAGAAGGTACCAGGTTCATACTCTAGACATATGATTGAGTGGGGGAACGTTAGCCTCATACTTAAATTCAATAAGTCCAAAATAATAAAATTATGAAACTTGTGAAATATAATTCCTACTTGTCTTTGTTGTGGTCATTAATTCTAGAAAGAGTTTTTCCCTAAAACTTAGGAGTTTATTTAGGTCTAATTAGTCTGGAGATTCTCTCCAACTAGTCAACCTCCTATATTAGTGTGTGGTTGAGATATTCACTCAACCAAGAGATTGCATGTCCAAGATAGACTAACTGTTTTGAGACATAACTTGATTTATTTATATTGTATCATCATTCTTTGTGAATACATACATTCAAGCTTAAAAGCCTTTTGTTCTATGTTTTTATCTCTCCAATATTATTTGATTTTCATTTAATTATTTTTCAGATGAGCCAATTATAAATGAATACACCAAAGAACCCTTTATTTCATAATGCAAATATCCTACAAGGTATGTGCAAAAACATCACCCAACTGATTAAATTGTCGGTGACTTGAATATAAGTATTTATACAAGAAGAAGGTTAGTAAACCCCCATGCTCAACTAGATGTAGCTTTGCTATCTGTACTGGAACAAAAGGATTTTTCTCAAGATAGAAAAGATGAAAATTAGTTAAAGTACATGAACGAAGAGGTCGATCATATTGAGAAAACTAGACATAAGAGCCTGTTCTAGGACGAAGAGATAATAATTTTATTGGCATGAAGTGGGTCTTTAGGAATAAATTGAATGAACATGGTGAAGTGGTAAGAAACAAAGCTAGATTAGTTTGTAAAGGTTATGTAAAAATTTAAGGTTTGAATTGTGATGAGACTTTTAACACATATTTCATTAAGTTTCAAAAAGTTCTATTACAAGGATTCTATTAAAATTATGTTTTAATGTTATCCTTACTCTCCAAAAAAGTTTTTCATAGTACTTTGATCACAAAAAATTGTGAATGCTTATTTTCAAAGTCGTGAACCAAGTGATCTACTAATTACTCATTTTGGAAGACTCAGACTAGTTTAAATTCTAAATTATAGACCCACTACATCATTCCAACTTTAATGAAATATATGCTTTTTACCCCTATAGCACAATTAGACAAAATTCAAATTCTCATGGATTTCGCTAGTTTTAAGAACTTTAAGATATATCACATGGATGTTAAATGTTATTTTTTGAATGGAGAACTGCAAGAAGAAGTCTACATTGAGAATATTGATGGTTTTCAATTATCAGATAAACTTGATTATGTTTGCAGGCTGAAAAGGCCTTGTATGGTCTCAAGCAAGCCCCAGGGGCTTGGTATTTCAAGTTGGATAGTTATTCGTTGAAGTGTGGTTTTAAAATAGGTGTAGATAATAGTAATTTGTATGTGAGATATAATGACGTAAAATTGTTGGTATCAATTGTCTACATTGATGATATTATTTTTGCAAGTGATTGAAAACGTCTAACTTGTTATTTTGTAACTGATAAGAAGGTCAAATTTGAGATGTCTATGCTTGGATAAATTTCCTATTTCCTTCATTTACATATTGCACAATATTTAAAAGGAATTTTTATCCCATAGTGCATGCATATTAGGGAAGTTTTGAAGAAATTCAATATGGAGGAATGTTCTTCGGTAAGCACTCCAATGGTTACAAGTTGCAAACTCAGTAAGACAGATGAATCAAGAGAGGTGCATTAGGATTTATATAGATTTATTATTGGTAACCTCTTATACTTGACAACCTCTAGACTAGACATTAAGAAATAAGTTGGTATTGTTGGAAGATTTCAAGCAAACTCCAGATAGACTCACAGCAAAGAGGATTCTCATATATCTAAGATATACAACAAACTATGCACTTTGGTACCCCAGAGGTAAATATTTTTCACTAATTGTTTTACTGATTATGATTAGGTAGGTGCTATAGATGATCAAAAAAGGACTGGTGATAATGCTTTCTTTCTTGGTGAATGTCGTGTTTCATGGTATGTAAGAAGCAAGCTTAAACTTATCATTTTACTATTGGAGTAGAATTTATAGTAGCAACTTCATGTTGCACTCGGCTATAATGGATGAAGTATAATTTACAAGATGTAAATTTGATATACTATCATGTAATAACAATTATCTATGATAATACAGTGCAATCAACCTATCGAAGATCTCAGTTTTCCATTCCAAGAAGAAGCATGTTCCAATCAAGTACCATTTCGTTTAAGAGAAAGTTGCAAATCATATTTTCAAGTTAGAGTTTTTACCTATAAATATGTAGTAGGTTTACATATTCATTGAACTACTCCAAAGAGATCAATTTGAATATTTAATTCTAATATTAGGAGTAGTTCCTCATACTTCCATCCACTACATCTTCCTCAAGAGGATAAAAGGTAGCTAGTAAGCACTTACCATATCAAAAGGAATTTGTCAAGTCCATAGGATCAACAAGACATGGGGAGATTGGTTGCAAGGGGAGGATATCATTTGATTTTCCATTGATTTCAAAGGTGGGGGTATAAGAAAAAATTGTTTTTATGATTATTTCCAATGATTTTGGTGTTGCCATTAGTGCCAAAGGGTGGTAATGTTGAAAGTATGTTGGCATTGATTTCAAAAAGGTGACACAACTCATGTGGTTGAAATAAAACTAATCAAAGAGTAGAGACATTTGATCCATTTTCAACATATAAGATTATATCATAAACTCTTAAAAACTACCGAGATGAATAAAACGTGGAAATAACTTTCCAACGATATATTGAAGTACGAAAAAGGATTTCTGAATCAAGACATATGGCCAGTCAAAGTTTTGAGGTTAAAAGTAAAAATCTTGGTGTTATAGGCCATGGGCCTAACAACATAGTCAATGTATAGGTGGAACAAGGTAGCACATGGGCACACTGGTGAACCAATGATATCTCAACAAGGAAAGTGTCAGTCATTCCTAAGACACATAACCCCGACATATTTTCCTCGGAAGGCGTAAGTGGTAACATCCAGGATGATGCAATGCAAGGAGGATATGGAACATAAGGTAACATTGATTGGTGAAGCAGATGATCACCTTTACATGTAATATTGTTGGTTTATCCTTGGTGGGATTTAGAGGAAATCCAAGTTGAAACATTTAGGATATGTCTCAAAGGGGACGACAAAGCTACCATTAGGTGACATAAAAAAAAACTCGTCCAACCTTCAAAATTTAAAATTAAAAATAATGAGAAAATAAGGCCCAATATCGCCTCATATTTGTACCCTTGACAACATATGGACCAACTGAAGGAGCACACTTGGCACGATATTATTCAAAGAAAAATACATTGTGGTAGCATGATGTTAGCATGACGTGGCACCAATAGAGACGTAACACATTTCATGTAGATTTGGAATTTTTTGGTGTCCAAGTGGGCCAAAAGTAAGTGACATGTGGAACCACTCAACAAGTGACATGTGGAATCATTGCATAGGTGGTAGAGAGGTCAACATTGCCACATCACCCCCGTCCCCAGAAGTGTAGGAGCCTCTACAACTTTCAAAATGGCTGTAAGTTATTTCTCTAGGGTGACAGAGCACCAGCAGACTATGACATATGAGATGACAAGTACGAGTGCTAGAAGTGGACAACATGGATAGATCAATAATTTTGTAGTGGAAATGTGGTGGACCCCAACAGAGATGTAATCCTGAAGGATTGACCTCGATAGTATTCCCTGTAGCACTAAGTTTTATTTTCGAGGAACCAAGGCAAGGCTCTAAGATTAACCTCCAAGACGTGCCTGTCTAGAGTGTTCTGTGACCAAGGGTGACGGTGTAAGCCTATGCGCATAAAGTTGATCCACAATAATGATTTTGGCATTATTGTGCCATATTTGGCACCTTAGCTGTAACTAATAGTTCACTAAAGTTCATGATAGAATGCATAAATGAGTTGGAAACAAAGTTGGTGGCATGGACAGCCTTAGTAGCTTTTTTGGTTGTTCAGCCAAATTTTGAACTTAGCTAAAGTTAGAACATTCACTACTAAACCTTGTAAAAATTCCATAATTGAGGAAACTAGCAGCTTAACTTAGTTTTTCATTTCAGGACAAGAGAGTACATGTTGAAGGAAACTTGAACACAATAAGAAGACTTAACAAAAGTGAAATGTAAGTGAAAATTATGAATTAATTAAAGTTAAAGAGTTGTACTTAACTAAAGTTCTAAATCTAAAATTATCAGCTATAAATATTTACAGCCAAAATTAAATTGACAAGAATTTTGTTTTTGTATTTATTTTTGTTGTTTTCGTGTAGGTGAATTGATCAGTAATAAAAGGATGTTGAAGGTGATTTTATGGTGATTAGCATGTGTTGTAGAGGAGAGATCTATTTAATTTATAAAATAGGGTGGTATTCATGATTTGACTTTGAGAATGAGATGAAAGATAAATAGAGAAGGTCAAACAAGTGGAAACTTACAATATAGGGTTTGTAACTCCTTCTAGTAGTGGTTGGTAAAACATTATGGGTTGGACCTCCTTTCAATAGTACTTCATAAATTAGGGGTAATAGCTCCTTTTAGTGGTAGCCGATAAAATCAGGGGTACTAGCTCCTATTACTGGTAGTTGATAAATTAGGGAGTAATATCTTCATTTTGGTTAGAGCTAGATAAATTTGTAAAAGAAAGTTAAAGCTTTCCCTTATGAAAGTAATTGAAGAAAATATTGAAGTTTTTATTTTTGATAGCCTAGAAGGTACTCCATGCCCTAGGGTTCAGGGTTTGGAGGTTGGAGCGCCATAATAGGGCATTGTGGGCTTCAAACCCAAGGTTGGGGTTTTGTACCCATTGATGTTTGGGCCAAAAACATGGATATTTTTGGACATATGATGGATTAAGATTATATAGGATGATGATAAGAATCCAGCGCATCGAGTATTATCGAAATCCAAGTTGTCCTTAATGAGATATGAATTTTTTAGTGTTGTGCAATTTTTTGTGACCCTCAAGTCATATAGGTTTGAGTTGGTGAAGTGAAAAAAGGCACATTGGAGCCCACACTTATGATATTCATTGGATCCCTCCTTTACTGTATGAAAGGAAGGTGATTCATAGTTATTTTTTGGTGTCATTTGAAATGTGGGTCCTCTATGTTTTCTAGGTCATAGGCTTTGGATGTTGTCGGTAGGTTGTGGGGCTTAACAAACTAGAACGAGGGTGTCGTAAGTATGTTTGTGTTTATTTTATGCCTAGAATAGCATCATATGAGTAGAGGATCCTTGTAAGGGAAATTCGTAGTTGGAGAAGGGTGAGGTAGTTTAGAAGGGATGACATGGACCATAGTTATGCCCTAGCCAGATCACAATGTTACAGCAGTTCGAACATCAGACCTACAATATTTTTGCAACCAATTTTTCCCTATGTTGGGTCAAGTATTGACTAGTTTGGATGATATTTATTTGCATCCTATAGAAGCTAAGTGGAAGGGATAACTTGGGTGGTTAGAAGCCATAACCTAGGAGAATAATCTACAATGAATGATGGTGCATATTTGGACTAATGGAGAGCAGCGTGTAGAAGTCCAAAGTAACTGCTAAAAACATGGAAAAGAAGGATGTTGAAAACTAAGTGTCGAGTGAAGAATTGAGGGCCTATTTGGCACTTTGATGGACTAAAGTTGCCACTAGGAAAGGCAGATTGTATAGATTGACCAACCTAGAGGAGAATATTGATGAGCCATATGAGATATGACATAGATGATATGATTGTATAAATATTGACATTGTATTGTGTCTTCTTGTACTTATGGATATTTGAGGGTCATTATCCTTTGTACAAGAGCCCTAGACTATTGTATTATATGTTGATAATATAACAAAGTTGGGTTACATATATTGTTGTTATTGTTCCTATAGTGCACATGATTAGTTTACTACATTATATTATTCTCCTATGCAAAGTAGCTTTTTTGAGATCCTTTGTTTGGTAGTGTTAGAGATTTAAGATTCTATCTTATACACCAAGGTTGTGGAAAATAAACATGGTATCATAGCACGTTTGAGCTAATTTTGGAGACAATGAATAAAAGAGTGCACAAGGTAGTACGTCTTAAGAGGGTGTTGGTCACATTGTAGGTGAAGGGATCACTACAATGTTGAAGTTGAAGGTTGGTCTTTAATATGAGGATAGGTTGGAAGGATTGTCCACCTATAGTCTTTGGAAGGAAAGGATCACGTTGGTATTGCAAGTCAATAAGATGTAGGATTTTAGGGTGAAATAGATCAAGAAGCCAACCAACCCTAAGGATATGGATGTGCATGAGGAAGGTGATAGTGAAGCACCCCTTAATACCTCATTTGTCTGGGAAGAACATTTCACATCAGATGTGGATGGATCTTCAGAATTTGTTCCTAAATAATAAGGAAAATCGGGTACTAGTATTGGGGATAAGTTGAATTCTACCAAGATGATATAGGCTGAAGGGGTGCATCGTATCTGACAAGGTTTTCTAAGGTTAAATATGAGCTTGTTTCCATCGGTGTGACTATTTCATATTTGAACATGGTAACGATTTCTTTGAAAGGGTTCACCAAGGAATGGAAGCCCTTGATCAAGGGGATTGTTGCAAGAGAGAAGTTGTCAAACTAGAATAGGCTGTGGGATGACTTCATTCAGGAAGAGTTGCAAGACGAGGATCGCCATCCAAAGAAGAAGGCTTTAGATGATGACATGGCACTTGCAGCATGAATGAAGGGTAAGAAAAAGGACTTGAGTGAAGTAAAGTGCTTGAACTATGGTGATATGGGTCATTTTTACTGAGATTTCCGATGAAGAAGAAGATAGGAGATGACAAGAAGAAAAAAGGGAAGTAGGTCATCAATTTTTCCACTTCTATTGAGATATATTCTTTTTCTAGGAAGCTGGAGGAGGAGGAATTTTCTATGATCTCTCTTTCCACATAGGGTAGCATTGATCAGGGTGCATGATTCATGGATAATGGTGCATTGAAACATACAACAAGGTCATAGGAGGTATTCGAGACTTTAAATGAGTGGGACTCAAAGTTGCACAGGGTGTTAGGCGACAAGATTCCGAAGGAGATCTAAGGATCTAGAGTTGTGCCAATCAAGATGGATTCAGCATGAGTAATGACAATCTAGGATGTATTATTTGTATGATAACCGAGATATAGCATGATATATGTCTCAATGATCGAGAAGAAGTGGTTTGAGGTATTATTATAGGGTGGGAAGGAAAGAATCAAGCCTAGAGGCTCTAACTCTACAAGTATTGTGATTGGATTTAGAGAGAATTCTCTATATAGGCTTATGGGTAAGCCTATGGATCATGAGAAGAAGAAGCATGAGGACTAGGTATAGGTTCCAGAGAAGAAATTACAGGTGAAGGCTTCAGAGGAGTAGGTATCCATTCTGGAGAAGAAATTTCAAGTTCTAGAGACTCATAGGGAGTGAAGTTCTAGAGAGAGCTTATAGGTTCAGACAGATACTTTTTAGCCCAAGAAGAACACGTGGTCAGTGGGGAGCAAGGGTGCTCCTATAACTATGAAGAAGGAATCATGGAGAGAGTGGAATTCATTTCAAGAGAAGAAGAAGAAGCATGATTCTTCCAGTGATAATGATACTTCCTAGAGAAGCATAGTT